>APFE030267125.1:0-35685 GCA_000404065.3 Pinus taeda | reverse complement strand
TTGGCCAACCCGAAATTGGCGATCTTTGCTCGAAAATTCTTGTCCAGAAGAATATTGCCGCTATTAAGGTCCTTGTGAACGCAGGTGGGAGTCGTGCTGTGATGCAGATACTCCAACCCATCTGCGATGTCCAGAACGATCTGCAGCCTCTGGTTCCAAGACAGGTTCGAACCCCCTGCATGTGACCGTGCGCTGTGGATATAGTCGCTAAGGGACCCATTTTCGGCATACTCGAAGACGAGGTACGAGTCCTGGTCCGCCGATTCTTCAACGCAGATGCCGAGCAGAGTGACGAGACTCGTGTGGTGGAATCTGTGAAGGGCGTTGATCTCCTTTGATACCTGCCCTCTCATCTGTTTGATGGCCACTCTGTTTCCGCGCAGAACCGCGTGGAAGACGGAATTCTTGATTCTGTGGGCCCCGCTGAAATTGTCGGTGGCCTCCTGAAGTTCTTTGAAGGAAAAGCGTATCAATCTGTCCGATGCCAGCAATTCCGACATGTTCGAAAAAAGGCTCGATTGGATCTCGAAACCCTCCGCATCCCCTGCCTCTGGCTTTATTGTCTCTGGTTTGCTGACTTTTTATTGAAAAGCAAATGGCTCCCAGAAGCCCTAGTCCAAGAAGTAGCGCTCCTCCTACGGATGCAATAATTGGTACATAAATATGGCTGGAGCTCTTGTGGGAGGAAGGTGGGGGATTATAAACGAAGGGAGGCGCCTTCGCTATAGCAGGAGGAGGGGGTGGAGAGAAGGGGGTAGAAGGGGGAATCACAGGGCTGTGGTCGAGGGGAATTAGCAGAGTTGTGTAGGGATAAATAGTGGGATTTATGGACTCCAGATTATTTGCAGAGATGAAATCTGCATGAACTATATTGAACTTTGCCGTGATTATATCGTCATCGTCGTCCGGATCTGCGATGTAGGAGAGCAAATGCTTGACGCCTTTGGCGACCTGTTTAGCAGTCGGGCACGCGCAGCGAAGGGGCGCAACGAGTTTAATTCCAGTCGTTAAATCGTTAACGCCGTACCTTGGATTCTGCTCTCGCATGGCCTGGCAGGTCGTGAGGCCCTCTAATGTCTGGTTCGCTATATTGATGTACAGATCGTTGTGTTGAACAGTGTATGTGAGGTTAGCCTGCGAGAAATTGCCCGAACACTTGCAGTGAATTGGAATGAGGACAGCTTTATTTAAGGGCAGAGGCTTCGAGTAATCCTTTACAGCGGACAGATTACTGGCAGATGCGATGATGTCGGGCGCTGTGTTGAAGAGCGCGCTGATGTTGTGGAGGGACATATAAAGGGGCTGAGCTCGATACAGGGCGAATGTGTCGCATTCTTTGGCAGCGCCGTTGCAGAGGTAGCCTGAGCAGACTGCGTGATAATTGTCACAGTCTTCGCTGAAATCATCCGAATACGATTGCTGAGCCGCTGCAAATAGTCTATTATTGACCACAGTTCCGCTGCCCTGGAATTGAATTAAGCAGAAACAAAAGATGATAAAAACAGCCCTCGAGAATCGAGTAAGAGCCATCATAGCCATGGTCGCTGAACTGTAATGTGATGAAATGCCACTGGCTTTCTTTGTAATACTCGCACCTCGGCAACGGTTGCTGAGAATCTGAGACTTTCACGGTGTAAACAGCTCCACCGATTTTAACTGGAATCGACTCGTCTGCTTTATGACCTGGATGGTCTGCAACGCCGTCGAAGATCTTAGGTTGAGACGGTGAGGAGAACTGAATTTGTAACCAGTAATCAAAGGTTTTATTGTGAGAGATGGCAGTAAATATATATTTTATTTGAGAAGATTTAGTCCTAAAGATTACATTTCACAAGTTTTACTTTTTTACTTTGTGATATTTAGGAGAATTAACTTCTGACCTTTTAAGAAAATTATTTTGAAAAATCTAAAAGAAGTGAACTTATGATTTCTCATTAACTAAATATTTTTGATAATCTAAAAAAATGAACTTATAATTTCCCATTAACTAAATACTTCTGAAAAATCTAAAAAATTAAACCAATAACTTCTCATTAACTAAATACTTTTATCTACAATACCTTAACAAACTTATTAATAAACACATATTTTGTTAAATTAATACGCTAAATTAATATATTTTATTTTAATATATCCAGATGAGTTGATATAGTATAAAGGAATGTCATTAAAGAATTAAATTTCTTCACTTCTCATTAACTAAATACTTTTATCTACGATACCTCAACCAACTTATTAATAAACACACATTTTGTTAAATTAATATGCTAAATTAATATACTTTTATTTTAATGTATAATTTCTTTTAATATATCTAGATGGGTTGATAACTAATAAAGGAATGTCAAAGAATTAAATTTCTTGGAAAATTTGACGAGGACTAAACCTTTACTCACTCACTGACCAATCAACTTATTGTTAACAATTAAATTAATCTGTATTGTTAATTAAAGATCTAATTTCATTAGTTTAAAATGTTACACAAATATGATTATATTTCATTAGTTTAAAATGTTACACAAATACGATTATATTTCCAATTTCAACCCTTTTCACACTAGAGGTTTGAATTTGAGAGTCAAGTTTCAATTATGAAAAATGGGAACAAAATAGAATCGAATTGGTTAATGTATGAATTGTGGTTCAGATTTCAAACCACTATAGGTTGAAGAGTGGTTGGTCCAAAGCCGTGAAAATGACGAAAACATATATTTTATGAAAACCATGACATTATCAACAACGTCAATTACATGCACAATTTCCTTACATGCATAAGAATTATTCAATTACATGCACAATTACATACACAATTTCCTTTGGATAAGTTTTATTCAATTACATGCACAATTTCCTTGGGATAAGTTTTACCCAATTACATGCATAAGAATTAAAGCTAATACTAATTTAAATGAAGGGTTATCTAATTATTTATTTATAATTAATTCATGATCAGTGTTGTTAGAAGAAGCATTTACATATCATGTACGTACATGAATAGATGTTGAAGGATCAATTTTAAAAACTGATTATTGGTTGATTAATTCTTTATCTAATCATGATATCAAAGCTTGTTGACAACATCAATGACATGAAAGTATGGTCATTTGTGCAAAGGATAAATTATGTTTAACATTGTTGTAGGTAACGGGATTGAGGAGTGTGAATTGCAGGATGGTCCATTGATAGAACAACTATGCACAAAGATATACAGATTGAAGATTTCTTAGTAAATAATATCATGATGATTGTGATAGCTCTTAGCTAGATATGTTGTACTTTAATGATATTTCCTTATAATATTTTATGGAAATGGTTAAGGGATAGGCTCCTTTATAAGCCATTAAGTGAAGGGTGAATACTCTCACGATCATTTAATAATAAAATTAAACGTTTGCTGGTTTTCACCATACGAGGTTTCTAGGGTATATCGATGTTCAATGATGTGATTACCTATGGTGTCAGTTTGATGATGTTGATTCCTTGGATGATGTGATGTTTATAATATCAAATATGTGATTAACTAATTTAATTAAAGGAATCATGAAATGATGCAAGATTATTTTGGATAGTTTATGTTAATATGCTACAACAATGGTTGTTAATGTGTATGTAACTCACTATTCTTTTACTGAAGTTACTCTATGTAATAATGAAGATTCTATCTAATGGTTAATGAGGAATATATAATAGTAATTTGGAGTTTAAAACTTTTCTAACTCCTTGCATTTTCTTGCAAGGTCACTAGGGGGATGTTACGAGCCTTAATTATGTTAAATTTTCTCTAAAAATAAAAGTCTAATTGTTCTTTGTACTTTTTAACTTTCATTGCACATCTAAAGAAAAAAAGGATTTAAAATCATGAAAAACTTTAAGATAATTAATTTGCGTAAATTTAACAACTCAAATTTGACATTCTAACCATTTTTTTAATCAAATTTTTAATTTAAATGATCTAAAAGTACAAACTTAAAAAATAAAAAGTAAAAGTTTAAATTGCCTATATAATAAAAGACCAGACTAGACCACATGATAATATATAATTAATAAAGTAAGGAGAATGGATTTAGAGTCCTAGAAAACTTTAAGATAATTAATTTGTATATGTTGGACACCTGATCCTCTAAGGGTTGGTGTGGAAGCTGAACAGCCAAAAGGAGTCCAAGAGACCACTTGGAATATGAATCCAAGGGTCACACCATGTACTATAAATATATATCATTTGTTAATAATAAGTGTACTCTCCTGATTATCGTTCATATTCTGTTGCTCCCATGTGTGTGTTTAACATGGTATCAGAGCGGGCCATTACTGGTCTTGCTCCAATTTTAGTCTTGCCATTCTGATCCTATCCTAATTCTCTGCCATATTCTCTGCACATTTAATGCCATCTGCTATTTTTCCAAGAATCTACTACACTAACACTCCCTCATGAAATATGTTGGTCCTAATTTAAACAATGCACCGTATTCTAACCTCTCAACATGAATCTTACTGAGTTCTTTTCCACACCTGTCAAATCTACTTCTAAATTGGTCAGACGAGCCACTCTGAGTTGTCCGACATTTACTTAGTTTTGTCGATTCTCTGCCTCATCTGTCAGAAACATTTCAGAGTTGTTGCTAAGTGAATTCAACGCGTGAATCCGACTATCTGAGATTTGCCTGGTAAGGTGTTTGTTGGATTGATGGGCGCCGTGATGAAGCTAGTTGGATTTTTGAGCATTGTGGCAGATCAGGCAGACTTTTATATTGTCTTTGGAAATAGTCCTCTGTATTTATTGGGGGTGTAAAGGATTTCGGTGTCTTTGGATTGAAGTAAGGGGCAGTTGAGGAGTATTCCTTTTTGGAGGATGCTTCTGTTATATATAGGCTCAAACCTGAATCTGAGGGAGTATTAACAGAGTTTCCATCATAATCAGGCAGAAAGGGAGGGCTCAACCACTATGGCTTGTGAAAACTGGCCGAAATGATGAATTGAATTGAGTGAAAAAATAGTAGTGTGAGCTCTACACTATTCTTTGCCATTAAAATTCTTTCTATGTTCACTGTCCATTGAATCCTTTGTGCTTTGCCCACTAATATCTCCTGTGTTGACTCGAAGACTATTATTTGTGAAATTTATTGCTACATGTTACTGTTGTCTATGATCTGAGTGTGAATGGTGAGTTTGAGGCCAACGTCTGAAGTATTGAACAATCACTGAAGCAACACTGAAAAGTCTTGGAACCGTGGCACAATGGAAGTGTGGTGAACCTGATGTGAAAGACACTCGTGGTGCTGGTTGTTAGAATTTTGAAGGGTTGCATTACTCTGTCTCGAATTGGAGGCCTACATATAGCGTGTTGTTGTAGGTGCATTTGACTATATCTGAAGGTCATGACGAAGAACATATCAAAGACTGTGTAATGAAGACCATAAAAAAGATTGAATGGCATTCTTTTATAAGTGTGAATTTAAACATGAACGTTGATTGTAATGGACCGTATGGCTTATTAACGGTTAATGGAACATCAGATATTTTTTAAGATGGAGGCCGTATGGTATATATAGTTAAATTGAAAAAAAAAATGTGTTGAAGATTAAGGCTTTATTGTAGACAAGGCAATCGGTTTTGTGTATGGCTCATTGATTTGTTTGTGTGCTGACTTGGAGCTATATTGGTGTTAAATGGCACTCTTCATTTGTGCATTGAATGCATCAAAAACTGTGAGCTGCCTTGCTTGCTCTTAAAACTCAACGTTGAGTTGGACAACCTTCATGTGCATTAGGTTATGCAATGTTTTCTTTCAAAGTTTTTGAGGGCCATGAAACATGCTGCAATGAGTTCAACTCATGAATGCATTACACCCCTGCCATTCCATTAGTCAAATGGAGCAAGGCAATGCCATGAGAAGTTGAAAAGGTACGAGAAAATGTTTATTTTATAATATTCAACTATTTGAATGCCACAGTGCGCCCTGAGGAGAAAGTTGGGCTATATTGATTTTGCACAAAATTTTTGATCCTCACCATGATGTTGGACCGAGGTTTATGTAACCAGATTTGATACTAACATGTTTCAATGTTTTGAGCATAGAGACCATCTATATTAACAGTGAAGTTCGAATCTACCATGGAGCATTGGATGTTTATGTGGTGCATTGAATATCAAAGTATTTTTAATGATATGAAAGTTTATATGGTTGGAGGTGGCATATATATGTGGTAGGATGTATTGTGATAAGCAAGACCTTTTACATATATGTGTCACTATGTGTTGAAGACAATTGCAGACAAGTTGTATAACGGTTTGGTCTCTTTATAGAGACATCACCTCATCGCTGTAGATTTTTTATATTCTAGAGACTTATATCCAAGCCACTCTATTAATTTCCATTTTTCTTTAGCTTACAAAAAGTAGAGCTTCTTCAGTACTCTTTTGTCGTAAGTCAAAATGGCTTTAATTAGTGATGTATTAGATTTATTAAATACCTTGATACATTCCACTATTGATTGGAAGGTAAACATCAACAAAGACACTCTCTTTGACATTCAGACCTGCTTGCATAATGCACAGGAAAAGATCGAGTTTTTGCAACTAGAATCTTGATTCCAGCAAGAAGAATTACAGCGGTGGAGTCATCATTCTGAACTTGTTTCTGTTCATAACATTGAAATATACTCCCATAAGAAACAAATTGATATAGATCCAGTACCCAATAAAGTAGCAAGGTTACATGCAGATGCAGAAATTCAGTCTGCACTTCCAAAGCCCATCATCAGGCCCTGGGAAGAGCTTGTCCACAACAAGCACACAACTAGTCTTGGAAATGACAAGGACATGTCCTTTCATATTCTAGATTATTCAAAGCCCATCCAGTTTCAGAGTGCTGGATTCCTTCATGACAGTTCACCTTCAGCTATTTCAAATTCTACACCTCTTCCACAGCAACAACAACAGATTGTGAAATGCCAACACTGTGATCGAGTTGGCCATATGAAAGATCATTGTTTTGATCTTCATCCATGTAAGCATTGTCATAAAACCAGTCATTCTTCAAATAGATGCTTCAGAAACAAGCCTACTGCAAGAACAAAGATTCATCTTGGATGGATCGCTTCTTGGCAATGGGCATCAACAGCCAAGAAGATATTCCAATCACATGTCCGAACTTGTTCTGGAGTATTGAACAGTCTTGCAGTTTATTTTTCTCCATCATCTCACCTTGTATTTGAGAGGGGGGGAAATGATGGTCATCTACAAGCTTCAAAGTCACATCAAGCGAGCTTGAGCCACAACCTTCCATACTAGATTCAGAGTTTTAGCCAGAGACAAAGATACCCCTGAGCATGCCTTCCTTTTGTGACACCTCTTCAAATAATTGGGGACACTTCCTCTAGCAGAAGACTTCAGCTTCTTGCCAATTTTGGAAGAGTTCCAGGAATTGCATTAAGCATTCCAGAGTTGTTGGTCATCCTTAAACCATCACAGGTTGAGACTTCCCTTTTCAGGTTGAATTTCTCCCTTTTATGTGGGGCGAGACCTCCCTTTCATGGTTAAAGGTTTCCCTCTTCAAAACATCAGAAGCACTTCCTCTCGCAGAAGACTTGAGCTTCATGCTAGACTTGGAAGAGTTCTAGGAACTGCACTAAGCGTTCCAGTGTTGGTGGTCATCCTTAAACCACCACTCTTTATACCAACATTTCAGGGACCACATTCAGCCTAGTGCTGCCATGCATTTTTTCACATTTTGTATTACAACTCTCTTCTTGGACTCATACATAACCCTTCGGATTAAGGGGGGGAATGTTGGACATCTAATCCTCTAAGGGTTGGTGTGGAAGCTGAACAACCAAAAGGAGTCCAAGAGACCACTTGGAATATGAATCCAAGGGTCACACCATGTACTATAAATATATATCATTTGTTAATAATAAGTGTACTCTCCTAATTATCATTCATATTATGTTGCTCCCATGTGTGTGTTTAATAGTATAAATTCAACAACTCAAGTTTGTTTATATTATCTATGATAAATAGTTGGATCTCACCATATAATAACATATAATTAATAGAGTAAGTAAAAACAACGATTATATGTCCCAAATTATCTTGTAGTCAATAAAAAACTAAAAAATATTATAATTGCATCTAGTATATGATGTAATTAAAGTATAATAGCCATGTGTATTTTGGAATGGGATTTTCACTAGTTTAATTCAATTATCAATAGTTATTAGGTGGATTGTGGGGATTTAATCTCCATAGAATATTCTAAAATATTCTTAGTAGTATACACAAATCATAGGCTTAGATTTATTTCTAAAGTAGTTATGCATTTTCTGTCCTTTTAAATGAATTCATTAATTTAAAAAGAATTCATATGAACGAGTGTCATATGAAATTAGTTATGATATTTTGGGCATGTGGTATACGAGCCATGGTATTGTAACAAAGTCTATTTACTATTAAGAATCCTCATGATAAAATGTAGTGAATTTCCATTGTTAAGAGTATTGTTACATGTTTCTTTAAAATGTATGTATATTTAACTTATATTAATTCCTTTTATTATTAATAATAGTTACTATTATTTTAAATAAGGTTATTATTTAGTTTATTATTATTATTATTTTAATGATGTTTATTATGGATTAATGACTGTTGACATAGATGATTAAAAAAAACAATAATTACATATGTCAAATTATAGTGTAATTAATAAAAATAGAAAATATAATAATTAAAATATAGCAAAAAGGATGATAATTACAATGGACAAAGTTCACCTTGTAAGATAAAGGTTATTAAGAGATGGGCTCTCTAGCCCAGTATGGAAGAGATGTGTTGTAATTTTTGCTCTTGCCTTCTAAACAAAAATTAAAAGTAACGTAATGTTAAAATAAAAATTACTTCCAATAGATTAATTTGACTTGGTCAAGTTACTGATGGTACTCATGTGGAATATAACCTATTTAAAGGGGTAAATTAAACCAACAAATTAGTAATTATAATTATACTCATAATAATATATTTCTTAATTATAATTAATAATTAAACCACTCCTAGATCTAGCTTAACTTTGGATCTACCAAGCCCCTATATGGATCAAATCTCTTGAGATGCAAACCTCTTTTAAAGTGAAAAGATATTTGATCCCTTTGTGTAATAGATCTGAAATTAAGGTGAATCTAGACTAGTATTATAAATATGAAGATATAATAACCACATGTGAAAAATGATAAAAATAAAATATTAATTACATAATTATGGATTGTTAATAACACAAAACCATTCATATATTATTATTAACACTTGTTATATAGAAAATCATTTATAAGATAAATACAATGTTTAGTATGAAATAAATCATTTCAATCTTGAGGAAAAACCACGGTTAGATCTTTATTCCTAAAATTAATAATAAAAAAATTAAACATTGACTTCACATCATTTTTTAAAAATAATTTACATACATGTTAGATAAAAATAACAAGGGGTGTTGCAGAGCAACAAGTCCTTGCCCCAGTGAAAGTAGTTTTTCATGTCTAAGAATGAAATAACCTGCAACCAACATCATGATACCATGAAGAAATGCCACAATCATAATTCCTTTGAATGCTTTTTGTGAGATTAAGGATAGGACCATTAGCATGTCTTCATTATAAGACACATGACTATGTTCATCACAAAGTACATGAATAAATTGAAATTTGTTCTCAAACCAAGCACGAAGTATATATCTACTCAGGATGAGATGGAAATAAAAAGCTAGGAAGGAATACTGGAAAGATAATTTCCTATCAAAAGTGGCAATTGCTTGAGAGTGTCCATTAGTTGTTTCATGTTTAATGTTAGCCCAAATGTGGAAAAGTTGTCCCAATGCCACAATATTTGATTAAGCATTGCTGGAAAACGTTGGATACTTAGTAATATACTCTTTGTAAGACATAATTGGAATGAAATAAGCAACTGTATGCCTAGTGTTACCTCTACTATAGATGGAGTTGAACCAACCCCAATTCATAAGATGATTGTGAGAGATGCAATGGGAAGATCTAAACCTGACGATGTATTCCTCCAAGAAGCGCAATATTTAGCTTTCGAGCTTCAATCCGTGATGGTTTAAGGAGACGCTTTCTTGAGTTTGATATAACAAACTCATATAATGTTCAGACATGTTGCTTTATTCCAAATTCCAACATAAAGGAAATGATATACAAAAAGCTTGACTATGAATTCAAAAATTCTAGGATTGTAATAAAAAAATATCCTTGCAACATAGCCATAAAATGGTTAAATTAAGTTATTTCAAAGGATTTTGACAATGAACTAACCATTTTAAGGAATTCCAAAGGATTTTGACAATGAACTAATGTTGGTACAACTATTATCGGAGGGAAACAATTTCTGCCACATACAATGTTGTCTAAGAGGGTATAACATGTAAATATAGATACATAATGCATTGACATAGTAGAAATGGTGTTACAACAAGCACAAATTTATTAGATAAAGTATGTGTCTGGGAGTCCATTATAAGTGCAATATTTAGCTTTAAGTTTCAATTCATCATGGTTTAAGCTGGCACTTTATTGATTTTGATATAGAAAACTCATGTAATGCTTAGATATGTTGGTCTATTCCAAATTACAACATGGTATTTGATATTGCAGTGCAATGAAATTTAGATATGCAGAACAGATCACAAAGGAGAGATAATTTTGCATTGTAGAGAAAAAACCATCTACTCCGTTGAGTAGACAACAAGATGCAGAAGAAAAATACTGTGAAAATAGCAATAATACTACAAAACCAAAACACCAACTATTAGGGAAATATAATCAGGGTTTGTCTCCAACAAAAATATGGAATATAGAAATACACCACTATCAAAATGGTATTTGATTGGGCTAGAAAAGGCTCACTAGCTAGAGAAACGGTAGGTGGTTTGATAAATAGTATGAACCAAATACAAAAACCTAGAAATCAAGATATAAAAATAAAAATATGCAAAACAAAAACTACAGTTACATTTATCCTAGACCATATGAAAATTGAGCCATCTTTAATATTATAGCCACAATATTTGATAAAGCTTTAGTACAAAGCTATCATTTATAACACTTATAGGTAAAACGATGGGCACATAACTCTATTACACTAGTATAATAATGGTGATAAGACTCATATCATATTGGAATGGTGTTAATAGTACAATCAAAGGATCATAGTAATATGATCTGTATACAAGGAAAACAACACTCATGATCTTGTCTATAATATTCTATCCATGCTTAGTTATGGTATTACTGTTAAAGCTAATATGTTATAAGGAATTAGACAAGGATTAAACTCGAAATAACTAAAATAGATTGCTACAAATTAGTAATCAATCATGTATAAATGAAATCAAGTGTCTCCAACATGAATTTACTAAGTCAACTGAGTGTCAAGAGCCATGTCAACTTAGTTAACTACCTCCAAGTATTCCGCTGAAATTGAAATTCGAATTTATACTATTTTAATCAACGCAAAATTAAATTATGTTTTTATTGTTGCATTTTCAACACTCCCTCCCAACAAAAGAAGGATTATTAGATACCCCAATCCTGCTTCAATGGAACTTTATTTTTCCATTTTACAAAGACTTTGTCAAAATATCTACATCCTATTCCTTTGTCGGAATGTACTGGCACAAAATAATTCGCCTCTGCACACAATCTCGTAGATGGTAATACCAAATGTCAATAGGCTTATATCAATCATGAAATACTGTATTCTCATATATTTTGATACAAATCTGAATGTCACAGTAAATCATTGTAGGATCCATCTTCTAACCAAATAACCCAACAAGAATCTTTCTAATCTAGATAACCTCAGGTGCTACTTGACTTACAACCATGTATTCTATTTCGACGTAGTTGAGTGCCATAGATCTCTGGTTCCTGCTGTATCAAGATACCATTGTTGACCCCATACTAAAAATTCCTCCTAAAGTGCTCTTCCTGTCCGATGGAATCCCCGCCCAATCTTCATCTGTGAAGCCTTGCAACTTCACTCCCTTTGACTATTTGTACCAAAGACCAAACTAAGTAGTACCTCTTAGGTATCTAAACACATGCTTTGTTGCCTTCCAAAATAGCTTGGTTGGCTTAACCATGGCTTGGCTAAGCTAGTTAAATACATAACACATTCTTGGTTGTATGTTCACCAAATACATGAGTGAACCCACAAGATGCCTATAAATGGTAGCCTCCACTTCCTCACCTAAAGTGGCATCCTCTTTCCTCTAGTTTCCTACTAGAGGACTATCCATGGGTTTCTTTCTCTCCATGTAGAACTTCTTCAGTATCTCATTGGCATACTTTCGTTGAGAGACAAATAGTTCCCCATCTCCTTTCCATACTTCCAAACAGAGGAAATAATGCATGAGTCCCATGTCCTTCATCTCGATCTATCTTTCAAGTTCCTCCTTGCAAGATATGATCAATTGCTCATCACTAATAAGGATCAAGTCATCGACATATAAAAAAAATAATTAATTTACCTTCTACCACAATGTGTTAAAGGTCTACATCTTCTTCAATTTTGGAAAATCCCAAACTGGTGAGATAGCTATCGATCCTGGTATACTAAGCATGGGGTGCTTGATTGAGTCCATATAATGATTGCTTGAGTTTGCACACATGTGACTCTTTGTCGAAGGTATCAAACCCCTTTGGCTGCTCAATATACACCTCATCCTCAATAAATCCATTAAGGAATGTTGTCTCCACATCCATCAGGTGGATCTTCCATCCCATCTGTGCTGAAAATGCTAGAATTGACCTCATGGATGAGTACCTTGCTACTGGAGTAAATGTCTCCTCATATTCAATTCCCTTCACTTGAGAGAACCCCTTGACAATAAATCTGTCCTTATGTTTGTCTATGCTCTTGTTTGTTGCATGCTTTACCTTGTAATTCCATCTCAAACCAACCAATGATTTGTCTGCTGGCCTTGGGACCACTTCCCAAACACTGTTTTTGACAATGGCATCATATTCCTCTATGATAGAATCAACCAATATTGGTTTTTGTACTGCTTCCTTGAATAAGGATAGTTTTGTCTCAGCTAGCTCACTCGTCAGAGCCATGTACCCAGTGTACCGATCTGGTGATCTCCTCTGTCTGCACTATCATGTGGGTGGTCCCACATTCTCTCTAGCATCCTGTAATAATATGTCAGCTTCCTTGGTCCACTTCCTTCCTTCTTTGGATGTCTCTGCTTGAGTGGATGTCTCCACTCTCTCCCCCTTTTCTTGTGGCTTCTCCACAACTTCCTGAGGTTCTTCTTTGGAGCTAAAATATCTTGATCAATATGAAACTAAAATTCCCTCTCAAGAGAACACCTCATTTCCTTCTCCTCATCAAACTTCACATCCCGCTTAACCACCATCATATTGAGGGATGGAAAGTACACCCGACAGTTTTGAGGTGTATTAGTGTACCCCAAAAATATGCCCAACTCTGCTGCCGACTCTAAATTTTTCCTCACTTCCTTGGAAACATGATAGTAAACTGATGATCCAAAGATCCTGAAGTGTGACACATCTAGTTTCTTCCATGGAAAATCTTCCTCTAGTGTACTCATGCCAAGAATCGTGTGAGGGCTCTTGTTATGAAAATAGACTGTTGTGTTGCATTCTTTGGCCCATGAGTGTAGAGGTAAGCTTTGGTCATGCAACATCACTCATGCTGCTTCCACAATACATTTTTTCTTCCTCTCAACCACCCCATTATTTTGTAGGTTATGAGGTGTTGTCAACTCCCATCGAATTCCTTCCCGTGCACATAAATTTTTAAACTCATTTAACACATACCACCATTATCTCTCCTGAGAGCCTTCACTTTCTTGCCAGTCTACTTCTCAACAAATGCTTTAAACTATTTTTTTTTAGAATGTCTGGTCTTTCTTCTGCATTAAGTATATCCAGCACTTCCATGAGAAATCATTCACAAATATAACGTAATACCTGTGCTTGGCAGTGGAGGTTGTCGAGAAAGGTCCACATACATCAGAGTGGATCCTTTCAAGGATTGCATGCACCCTGTTGTCACAATTATTGAAGGTGGATTTTGTGTACTTCCCCAATGTACACCCTTTGCATGTATCCCTCTACTCCAGTGCTATGTTGGGGAGGCCTATAGAAATCTGCTGCATGATCTTCAAAGCACCATGATGCAAATGACCAAGTATTATATGCCACAATTTGCTAACATATTGGCTCTGCACTTTCTCTGCTCTTGTTCTCAATGTTGCATAGTCTTCCACATCTAATTTGTAGAGGTTCATCGCTTGAACCTTGATCTGCTTCACTTGTCCTGTGGCGATGTGTTTCAAGAAAGCCTTTCTTTTGCTGAATATCACATTGTAGTCATGGTCTTCTAACACCATGACAAAAACTAGATTCTCTTTAAGACCCGATACATACATCACATCCTTGAGTTTGAGAGGGGAGATAGACTCCCTCTAAAAATTAATTGTACCAATGTCAGTCACGCTATACCTTCCATCATCTCCCATCTCGATGTGCATATGGAGTTCCTTCTCCTCCAAGTCACTAAAAAATTATTTGTTTCCCATCATGTGGAATGAGGAACCGATATCAAGATACAACACACTACCCATCAATGTGCTTTCCATGCATGCAATGAGGGTAAAATCAAGTTTTAATTATGAAGCCAAGGCTTCACCCACTGCTCCTCCTCTAGTCTTCTAGCCTGCTTTCTTGTGTGGGCATTTCGTGGCATAGTGTCCTAGTTCATGACAATGAAAGCACTTCATTTTGGACAAGTCTTTCTTCTTGCCCCCTTTACTCGAATCTACTTTAGATTGATTTTCCTCCCTTTCCATTTCTTTCCCTTTCTAGCTAAGGCACATTTATCCTCATCATCACCCTTGGATGAGGTTTCATCTCTGGTGTTCTGCCTAATCTCCTCTTGTACGAATTTGGACCAAAGGTGTTCCTAATTTGGTAGCTTCTATCTCCCATTTACCAAATCCTGGTAGCTGTGCCAGCTCTTGGGAAGGCCTAGAAGTGTTAGGATTACCAGATCATCATTTGCTACAATAACACCAACTTGACCAAGTTCATCACTACATTATGTGAACCTACTGAGCTACTGTGGAATTGTGTTGCCCCTCTGCATATTGATATTTCGAAGCTTGTCCTTTAGTGCCAGCTTCTTATGGTCACTATTGCTCTGGAAAACATCTGTCAAGGTCTGCCACATTGTATATGGATCCTCTTTCCTATGGATATTCAAGACAATATGGTCTCGAACTCCCTCCAATATGATCCTCCTTGCCTTTTGATCACACTTCTTCCATTTTTCTAGATCTTGAGCATCAAATGTTGGAGGCTTTGGGATATCATTATCTATGAATTCCTTTAGCCCATTATCTTACAACACTGCCTCCATCTTGTCCTTCCAAGCAACATAGTTTGAACTACCCTCAAGGGCATACTCAAGTCTCAATCCATAGAAAGTCATCTTGCTAACTATGAAGAATTGATCCTGCAAATTTGATCCACTTTCAAAGACAACTTCAAATTATGTTCTCTACTATGATTCTTGCTTTGATACCATGTAGAAATTTAATGTTTAGTTTCAAAATTGCTCATGAAATTTACTAGATCACAAGACTTGAAGCTACTCTACTCATCCGTGGAAAGAAAATCATGATTGAGAACACAAATCATTAACATGCATCAAGATTCAACACACATACCAGAGATTTATCTAGGGGAAAGCAATTGCTCAAAACCTCTTACTATCTGTATTTCATTAATCAAATAGGAGAGAAAAAATACAATGCTTACTCAAGCCTGAGCAACCCCTGCAATAGTATAATCTAACTCACTGCCTCAGAAACTGACTCAAGCCAATACTTAGCCAATTTGTTAGGCTTCCAAGCTCCTATTTCCTTGTGTTGTCTGATGAGGAATTATCACCCTATTAATTAGGGAAATTACTCATTGAGAATTTCATAATTCCTTTAGGCCCTTCTTTGACTGCATGCACCACTTGTACAACTTGGAAAATTCTACAATTGATAGTACACGTCCCTTGAACTCCACTCTCAACTGGATAAGTCGAATTCTTTGCATGCATGATTTAATTTAGGTTAATGGATCAGTTTAACTGGATGATCATTCAGTGTGAAAAACATTACACATCCTTGACTGAACTTCCACTAGTTCTACTAACAGTGAGAACTATTTACACTGACAATAACTCAAATCAATTGAAATAAATTGCTACAAATTAGAAATCAATCATGTAGAATTGAAATCAAGTGTCTCAAAATCGAATTTGCTAAGTTAACTTAGTGAAAAGAGCCATGTCATCTGAGTTAACTACCTCCAAGTTTTCTGCTGAAATTGAAATTCGAATTTCTCCTAATTTAATCAAGGCAAAATTAAATTAGGTTTTTCTTGCTACATTTTCAAAAGGTTTACAATTATTTAATTAAAAAACAACATGCATTTAACAAGATTCATACCAATCCAAACAAAAAAGTTCATAATCATAAGCATAAGTTAAATAACATACAGTGCAAATATAACAAGAATAGTCCTACTATATTCATAACATATGCATGAAAACTTGTTGGCTCTGAGCTTTTATTAAGTGAAAGTTCTAATTATACATATATAATTGATGGACCACTAGCCTCAATAGTGGAACATGAAGTCAACACCTTCTCCTCCAAAGAAATATACTCCCTCTATGCGACATAGAAGCCATGGCTGTCACAAACTCCCAAGCTCTTGATTCTAACCCTAAGCCTAGCCAAAAGCTTGGCTCCCCCAAAAGCCATGTACATGAGTTATGAGGGTACATTTATAAAAAGAGGGGGTAACTTTTAAACTCTCCTTTGTGACTCTTGGACTTCCCTCGTGACTCTTCAACTTCTTTACAAAATTATTCATTACATTACATTGTGATTGTTCACATTCCAATATTGACACTTGAAATTCCACTTACAAATCACAAAATAATATTACAATTTACTCGTACCCATGTAAGACAAATTAGGTAGAACCAAGTAGACAACCTAATAATAAAAAAATGGTTAAGCTTGAGTTTTGGGAAACTTCAACTCAACATATTACACTTGATGTTTCTCGACTATGTAGTGGTTCTAAGCTCTATATTGCACGATGCCATCCCCAAATTGTGTGATGGTGTCAGGCTAGAAGCTGACTCTAGCCTCCATGGCATCTAGGTACACTGACTTCGAACCGGTTTGTGTTTCCTTCTTGAGAAGGATAAACATTGTGTTAATTTGGACAGGTCCACCAATGTACTTGTGCATATTCTATCTGTTCAGCTCCAAATCTTCCTTGATGGCTACTTGTCTCAATTGTTCCAAGTACTCTTCAATATCCTGCATGAATTGATTCTTGCGCTTGATCTCTGTGAGTGAGCTGATTGATGGGATCTTGTGAGATTTTACTAAGAAGTATAGGCTATTGTAAAAACATGCATATGAGGAGTGAGTGTTGGCAATGAACGAGGAAAGCTATTTGTTGTTCTGGATAATAATATAAACCTTTGACTTCTCCAACTCTACCTCTTTCCCTATTTTCTTACCCAAGTCAAGTGATACCCCTTTGTATTTCATTGACCATTCATGCATGAAAGTGATGGTAGCTTGTACATTTGTGAGAGTTAGAACAAAATCTTTACACATTTGTTGCAAGCCATGCAATTGGGCATCTACCTTATGCATGATAACAAGCTCCTCATAAAGACTTTGCATGGTCTCTCTGACTGTCGATACTTCACCGAGCATTACTGCCTTTAGTTATTCCAGATGGACCTCTACAGAATATGGGTTCTATACCTGTGCTCAGAGTTGTTCAACCTCTTTCCTAGTTGTTACCGGGAATAGTGTCCATTCGGATGCTGCTATTCCCACTAAGATGGGTGGATATCTTAGAAACAAACAAGTAAAGTCTACTATTGTTTTATTTTATAGAAATAGACAAGAGGAGAACCAAGAAGACCAACCTGAGTCTTGCGCTTGATTTCCTCTTCTTCTTGATATAGCTTCACTGCTTCTTCTTCATTTTCCCAACTTCAAAGAGAACCTGTGGAATCACATCAACATACTACTATCGAAGAAACAAGGATCTATATCTATAAATAACAGAGGATCAGATGCATGTTAACCATATAAATGCATATATAAACAAGTACACAAGAATATGGAAGAAAACAAAAATAGCTTTATTAAGATGAAAAGTAGCAAGAGGATTACAACCATATGCTCTGACCCAGCATCATCCTCCAGCTAGGAAGCCCTTCTTCACCTCAAGCAAAGCTTAGATCACCCAACACTATGAATGTACACCAGAAAACCAACAACACTTCTCTATAAGATACAAAATTCCAGCCTCTGGATCTCTGTGATGAGGGATCCGTATATAGATGATTACAGAGAGGTGAGTCATCTTTTGGGATCTTGATTAGTGTCTTCTCTCTAATAGTTCCTGCTTCCACTTTGAGAATGATGATCTCTTACTCATCCCTAGTCGAAAATAGAGAGGCAAGCATCAGAGGGGAAGCTTCTGGAAGATTCAACGATCTTCCACCTCGCATTTTTGTCTCTGCCATTTGTCCATTCCCGACCATCGCACCCTACAGAGGAGAAAATTAGTATGCATCGCACCTTGTACACTGGGAAGGTGATATGCATCGCACCCTCTGCATTGAGTTTTCAGTATGGTCCAGTTTTTACCATTTATGAGCAGTTTTCAGTGGAGAACTTCTGGGAGATGATGTAATTAGTTGACCTTGTTCCTTTAGGTAGTGAAGCAACACTTTTAGGGACTTAGGAGCCCTCAGTTTATGGACATTTACGATTGGGGTTGAAGTGCCCAAAAATGTCTATAACACTAGCACCCTGCAACTTCTTTGCCAATTGTTTTTTCTTGTCCATCAGATACTCCGTGTTTGAATTCTAAGCACCTGTGAAGGGAAAGTTGGCTACAAAAATGGCACTTAGATTTCTTCTAGTGTTTATCACAATCACCCTTTCTCTAATGAATGCAGGAGATGCAAGGTCATCCAAAAAATGTTTCTTCTTCACTCGTACAATCTTCTTCTGAAGCTTGTCACAAGTCAGATTGTACATATCCATAACCAAACCATCATCAAGAAGAACAATTTCCTCTTCCTCGCTTGGAGATTACTCTAATGGAGGACAGGGAGACTGAATGGTGGCATGTTGTGTACTTGGCATCACGTCGACATCTTGGTTCTATGGCTCCAACTCCTCCATGTATTGAATTTCAATCAACTCTTCTATCTCTTGAGCAAGCTCTTTTTCCTGCATCTGTTTGTTCTTCTCCTCTCATTGTCAAATCTGCTCTAGATCTTTAGCTTGTCTCTACATTGTTTCTTCTTCTATTGCCTCCACTCTTCACCTTTCTTCTTATTCTTGGTTTTTCTTCTCTTCTTATTCTTTCCTCCTCTTCTCCTATTCTTCCCTCTTCTTTCTCTCTTCTTCCTGCACCCTCTGTTTCGTATTTTCCTCTGCTGCTAAATCCGCTTTCATAATGACTGGATCTACTTTCATCTTGTGTTTGCATTCTCCCTTTGGAATATGCAAACCTTCCTCTTTTCCTTCTCATGCACTGGGTTGCACACTTCTCTTGGTTATACCTCTGGTGTAGCTTCCTTCTGTAAAGTAATCTGTGAAGTTCCTACAAAACGGATCTACTAATGCGACTTGGAGGCATTATAACAATTCTTCCATCCATCCTCCTCCGTCTCGTGAAAGGTCCCGCTTAGACACTAAAAATGGATCCTATAATAGTGGTATTTGAAATTATTCCTTGGATCGTATGGATTAAAATCTAGGGTACCGAGCGCAAATTTATCTATCACCTTACCTTCAGTATTTGTAACTTTCAAGTTCTTAATCTTGTAGAATCTGATTTGCATAGGAAAAGTTGGCCCACGCGATTTCTTCTTCCCATGAAAAGCTTCTAACAACACTGTGGATAGATGATATGCAACCTATTACATGACTAAATTGTTGGTGGCATATCTTGGTAAAAGACATGGCGACTTTTTTCCACTGAACATTCTAAGGAAAGTGCCATCTGGTGAGGAAAACCAATCTGCTATCTGTGATATGACTTCCATTGGCCCATGTGACATGCAAGGTGGATCTTACTCAAAGATCATCTTGTACAATGGAATGAGGAAGTGATTATTTAGCTTCTCCATTACTCCTCTATGGCTACACTCTGATAGTAGCTTGCAACAAACATACATGGTAGGCTCTTGCGGTGTCCAAGTCTAATTCATGCCAGGGAATGCATTATGTGCACAGATTGCATACAATAGGTATGGCGACATATAAAATCTAGCTTGCCTGGCCTTGGGAGAACTAAGGGCATTAGATACATGGATCCGCAATTGTTGAGCCAACAAATATGACCAGTTGAATGGTTTACCTTCATTCACAACCTGGTCCAATAAGAAATACCACCCTCTAGGAAAGGTCTCAGTGCTTTGTTGACCATAGATTCTGCCACATAGGATGATCAACAACTGATAGGACCTCCTGAGATATTTTTTCTTGTATGTGTTGGTGGGTGTCTGAAGAAACTCTGTTAGCTCTTTCACCCAACCTTAACAATATCCATGGTGCTTAAGTAGCTAGTTTTTGCATAGAAGTATGAATCCATGACCGATTTTGGCTTAGGCAAATGGTACATGAGATGATAGTCTGCTGCCATAAAAGAAGAAAGTCTACGTTCGTTGGTACTGCCAAGAGTCATAGTATTTTGATCTATGAGACACAATATCTAACTAATAACATTTGAACATGAAAATGCTAGGTACCTACATGTAACCCTGTGTAACCCCAACTTTTGGACATTACACTTGCGAGTCTTCCAGATATGCTTTGAGGGATCTTACTGAGAAAATTTCATTCACCTTCTGCCATGTGAGATCTAATTCATTTTCTACAAACAACAGAGTTTTTTAGTATATTGGAAAGTAAACTGGTGTACTCTCAACTGCCACCCCGATACTGCTCTCTGTAGTATCCTTTGAATAATTTTTCTAGGGTGCCATGACAACAATGACTGATGAAGAGAAGTGCTCAACACTTGAAATACCTGTGGGAGGACAAAGCAATCATGATAAACTTAAGTTTGCTTCAACAAATCAAATTTCAAATAAAGATCAACACAACCATGTGCATTAACTTGGAAAATTGCACAATTATAGAAGTGAAGGGAGGGAGACTCACTATGGGAGCTATGCGTTGCACAGTCTCAGCATCCAGTGATGTAGCTTGAGGCTAGAGACTACACAATGCGCAGTCCAACTTGGGCAGCCAGTGGGAGAGACTATGCATTACGAATTCTTAGTGACCAAGGGGGCAGTCCTGATCCATGGAACTGCGCAATGCATAGTTGGTTCATCCTGTACTACACATTGTGAAATTTCATAGGCCAAGCTAAGAGCTTGAGCCTCAAACTTGGGCAATGCCCAACTATACAAGGTGAAAATTGGCCAAGGGATGAGAAAATTTACCCGTGAGAGTGTGGGAAACAATAAAATGTGAGTGATGATGCATGTTAAAGTGCAGCATAGATCAGTGCAAAACAAGTGTATAATATCAACATGCAAAAGGAAACAAAAATTCAAGAAGAGTCATCGTAATGATGACCACTAATAGGAAAAAATAAGAAAACTAATGCGACACTTTCGAAAGGAAAATGAGGAACTTAATCAACACTTGTAAAAACTAATATACATAAAATCACCAGCAACCATGAAAAAGAAACAAGAAAAACAACAACCTTAGAAGCCAAACAACAAAAAGCGACACAAAAAGCGGCAAAATATGACAAAAGCAAAACTCACCCGAAAAAGCGCCACAAACTCCACCGAAGGATCCTTGATCTCCTTGGGAATGTTAGAGCTCCAATATTGATTATATGAATGAGATCTATGGGTGTCAATTAAATAGATCTATATTGATTGAGGTTTATGATGCGCATGCCTAAAATCAAGGAAAAAGTGAGACTTGGAAGAAAGTTCCAAAAACTGTAAGTGTTCCACCTTCGGGAAACTAATTAATGAATCCCTATTTTCTAGGGATGATTTTTTTTCCCTTTTTTAGGAAACTTGCATGTACATTGTCAAGAAGGATTTCACAATTCCCCAGGACTAGGAAACTTCTTGACTAAGTTCATTGCACATTTTCTAAGATGAAGGGATGGTTTTCATTATTTCCATCATCAAGGATGGGCTTCCATCGAGAATTACGTAGTTATCAAGCTCAAGATTGTCCTGCCAAGAAAGATTGCGCATTTTCTAGAGGTAAGGCTGGCCTTCCTTCCAAGATCATGCAGTTTCTGGAGGCAAGCCTATTAATGTTGCAAGGTCAAGTCAGAAGGTTAGATTGTGTTTGAAAAAGTTCAGATCAAGGTCAAAAAAAAGAGTCACAAGAACAACATAAAATGATAAGTCTTTGACATACCATGAATACTTGACAACAGTAGAAGATAAGCTCCTGTGGACAGAAGGAAGGATCCAAAATCAAAGCATAGGAAAATTTTTAGAGGGTGGTTGTAGTAGCTACAAGACAACCTCCTTGTGTATATCCTTTAGCTTAAACATATGTCTTCTCGCTTCGTTCTCCAAGTTCCAGATATATTTATCCCTTCTTCTTTGAGAAGAAAATTTATGAAAAACAATTGTATTGTTATCTCCTCATGCTATGTGAATCATACAACTCTTAAGCCTCCATTCTTCTTCTTGTTGTGCTAAAATATCTCTCTTTCTAGCTTCCATGACCAAGGCCTTTTGTTTTAGTTCAACAAAGAAGTAACCAGGATTTGATGGGGAAAATATCAAATCAAGTTCAAGATCAATCTCAACATGTTATTGTTTATTCCTTCTATTTTTTTCTCTTTCCTAGTTTCTGACATCCATCTTTAGTGCTTTTAGTTTCTAACAAAAAACTTCCATACAGGATATCTCATGATTATATTACTCTTTTCACCATGTATCCCTAATAGGTTTCTCAAATTATTTTTCTTTTAACCATGAATGGTTAAATTTTAAGGGGAGATCCTTCCAAGAAAATTCATTACACCATTGTAGAAACATAGGGAGATGATAAAAAAATTGAATAGAGTTGACCCATGATCACATTGAACTTATTTATTCCAATAATTTCTCATGAATTAAGAACCTATCCAATCTCTCAAAAACTCCATCCAGTCCAATACATCCATTCCTTCAAGTGGGGAGAAGTGGAACCAGAGGAATATCCACCAAGTAATTTTGTCCAAAGAGATCCTTGAAATAACCACTTGACAAATCCAATTTACTTCTTGAACCCCAAATATCCCCTGCGAAGACTATAATATTTAAATATCCTACCACAATGAGAGATCCAATCTTTGATAGCCCAGAAATGTCCATCCTATTCCAGAAATCTAGTTTAGAGACATAGGGAGCATAAACATTAAAAATTTGAATTCTATCCTTTGATCCCCTTGTGAATCACGTTAATAAGATATCTTTAAAAGATTTAAATTCCATGAAATTAACAAGGCATGGATCCCACATATGAGCCAATCCCCTTGAGGGACCATGTGTGTCAATAGTGCAGAACTTCCAACCCGGACATAATTTCAGAAAATATGCACATGCCTTGTCTCCATTTGCCATAGTCTACTAAATTATAATAACAGATAGTTTTTATTCCAAAATCAAGTGACATAGGGAACTCCTTTTTGGGGCATTCCCTAAACCATGAATATTCAAGGACATAATATTCACGAGGGGATATTGGCATCAGGAAAATGATCTCTAAAAGCTTGCATATCTGAATAGAAAAATGGACTAGATTTATATGTATCTAACATATCAGAATATTCTAATGTTTACTTGAGTGGAATAAGGTCCCCTGAGGGATCCACTTTCCACCTACCCCTATGTTTCTTCTGGATACTAACATTTCATTTAGAACTTAGTATAATGGAAAGGTCATCCAAGGATTTCATAGTCGAGTGAATAATGAGGGGTTTAATGTCAAAGACCTTGTTGTGTTTTAAAATGTTAATGTCACTACCAATAAAATTCAAAGTGGAATTCAAACCCATAGAAGTGCATAATTGAATAAAAAAGGAATTAAATTCGAAAGTGGGGCTATTAATCACATCAGAAGGGACATGTCCACAACCTACGAGAGGAGCTGTAGAACCCGAAGTATCTATAATAGGAGGGAATGTACCCAAATGACGGAGAGTTATAAAAATGGAATAAATGTATGAAGATCTAGATCTAATCACATGGTTTAAACACAGAGAATTATTTCCAACCATATCACTCGAAAAAGAATTAATTGGTAAATATTCATTCATTATAACATTTCCACTTATAGTTTTCTAAGTGCAATCAAAAGAGGGAAAATGTGAACAATTATAAAAATTAGTACCTATGGCGGAGCCTTGAAAAATGTTTTATGATGTTCCGATCTAACCAGCACTGATGAGGTCTCATCCAAAGACATCGAACATGATCACTCCTTAGAAACAAGAACATATGAGGAGCCCTGGTAACTTAGGGGGCATTTGGAAACCATATGCCTAGTCCAATGACATCCCAAGCAACATAAAGGTATACCCCAGTAGTCAATTCGCTCGCAGTGTAACATAACATCCCATTTTAAGTCCAATTTTGTTGACAAACCACTAGAGAAATCCATCTCAGCTAATATACAATCAAATCGCTTGTTTAAACTACCCAAAATGAGATCACCAAGGAATATAAAATTTTCTATCTTATCATGAATATGCTCTAAGGAATTTCAATTCCAAAGCTCCAGAGGAAGTCTCATGAGCTTTACCCAAATAAATTTCCCTGAGGAATCTCATGGATAGGGTTGAAACCCACAAACTAGTGTCGAAAACTCAGGACGCTCCTACCTTGTACCCATGTTTTATCCAAGGTCCCAACCACATCCTCAAAGTGGAGGAAATGGAAAAAACCAATTATTTAGTAGCATACTAATCTTGGGTTTGTATTTGTTGAAAAATGCAACAAGAAAGTCTCAATTTGATTTATCCTTGGTGAAATTGAGAAAATTCGAATTTCCACATCAACATACAACTTTGATGTAGTTAAATAGTGTGACATGGCTTGTGTCACTTAGTTTACCTGGAAAATTCGAGTTAGAGGAGTTAGATTTTAGTTAAGCATGTGTGATTGCTAATTTGTAGCAATTAAGGTTATTTATTTCAAGTCATTTTTAGTTAAGTTATTTGTAATTGTTGGAGGAACTAGTGGAAGGTCATTTGTGTAGTGAGACTTCAATCTAACTCAGTAATCATCTGATTAATTGATCAGTTAGCCAAAAATAGTTAACGCATGCAAAGAATTTGAGTTCCCGAGTTGTGGCGGATATTCCAATGAAGTGTAACATCAGTTGTAGACTATTCTTGAGTGTACAGGTGTTGCATGCAGTCATATGATCAAACTTGGGAATTGTGCAATAATTGTGAAGGAAATTTATAAATAATAAGGGCCTAATTTCCTCAGGAATTGCGCAAGGGAATAGGAGCTCAAGTAGAGGCGGAAATTTACCAAGTCCAGGTTAGAATTTCTTAGTGAGAAGAGAGATATAGGTTATTCACTTGCAGGTTGAGCTCAGATTGAGGTAACAATTGTAAGACATCTCTATTCATCAGATTAATGCAAGCAGACAAAGGGGCTTTTACCAAATTTCTCTCCCCTGGTAAAAAAAAGACATTTTGTGCATGTGTGTTATTTCTCATTGCATGTTTGTAATTGATGTTCTAAATTGTCAATTGAATTTTGCAGAAAAGTAGAGTAGGTATGTGTCTTGTGATTTTGATTAAAATTTCATGAGCAGTTGCAAATATACAACATAATTTCTACAAGGTATCACAACATGATTCACATTAGAACAATAAAAATGAATTTGTTTCTTAGGTGGATCGAATTTGCAGTTCAGTGTAATAGGATCTCTTTAGAGTTGGGAATATGAACTTCAACAGGCTAAGACTAGAGTATGCCCTTGAAGGAAGCTCTAATTTCATTCCATGGAAAGATTGCATGGAGGCAGTGTTGGACGAAAACATATTGCTAGAATACATCAAGACAAATTTTGTAAAACCATAGGCATCTAATGCACAACACCTAGCCCCAATGGAAGAAATATGTAGCCAAGGCAAGGAGAATAATCTTGGAGGGAGTATAGGATCACATTGTCTCATATCTCCATGGGAAAAAAACTCGGAAAGAATTGATAGAATTGTTCGAGAATAGTACTAACCATAGGAAGCTAGTGCTCAAGAATAAACTTTGAAATATCAAGATGCAGTAGAATGACACTATCTCACAGTATCTCAATAGATTTACACTTGTTCGTGATGAACTTGGTGGGGTTGGTTTTAATGTTACAAAAGATGACTTGGTAATCCTACCCATTCTAGGCCTTGTCAAGAGCTATCATAACTACTAAGATTCTATGAATGGCAGGGATAAACTACCGAATTGGGAATTCTTATGGTATTATTTGGTACAACAAGAAATAAGGCAGAATACCAAAGATGGGACTTCATCCAAGGGCGAGGATGAATACAACTTTGCATTAGTTGGAAAGGGAAAGAAGAGAAAACGGAAGAAATCTCAAACCAAACTAGAATCTAGCTAAGGCGACAAGAAGAAAGATTTATCCAAATTAAATGCTTCAATTGTCATGAATGCGGGCACTATGACACAAAGTGTCCACACAAAAAGTTGAGCAAGAAGAACTTAGGAGGAGCAACAAGTGAATCCTTGGCTTCATAGTTCGAGCTTGACTTCACCCTTATCGCATGCATGGCCAACATAGTGATGGGGAACATGTTGTACTTGGACTCAAGTGCATCATTCCACATGACAGGGTGTAGATATTTTTTCAATGACTTGGAGGAGAAATATCTCTAGATGCACATTGAGATAGGGGACGATGGAAGATACAATGCAACCAAGATTGGTACAATCACCTTTCAGGGGGAGTCAGGCTCCCCTCTAATACTCAAGGATGTCATGTTCGTTCCATGCCTAAAGAAAAATATCATCTCTGTTGCAGTTTTGGAAGACCATGGCTATGATCTAATCTTGAGGAAAGTGAAATCATTCCTAAGACATATAGCCACAGGATAGGTGAATCAGATCAGGGTTCATGTGAAGAACTTGTATAAGATAGATGTGGAAGATTGTGTTTCATTAAGAAGTAAGGAAGAGAGTGAAGATTTGCTATGTTGGTGAACTTTAGCACATAAGACTTGGCCATTTTCATCATGGTGCCTTGAAGATTATGAAACAAATAACCATTGGCCTTCCCAAAGGATAACTTGAGAAGCAAGATGTATGTAAATGATGTATCTTGGGGAAGTATGCAAAATCCATATTCCATGATGAGGACAACAAAGAAAATTCAGTCTTGGAAAGAATCCACTATGATGTTTGTGGACCTGTCTCGATAGCCTCTACTGCCAGACACAAATATTTTGTCATTTTTATTGACGACTTCTCAAGAAAGTGTTGGATCTTCTTTATGAGGAAGAATGATCAAGCATCATCCAAGTTCGTAGAGTTTAAGGCACTGGTTGAGCAAGAAATTGGAAAGAATGTGAAGGCTCTCAAGAGTGATAATGGAGGTATGTTTCAAATGAATTCAAAAATTTATGTGCGAAAGAAGGAATTCAAAGAGAGTTGAAAACACCCCACAACCCATAGAAGAATGGGGTAGATGAGAGGAAGAACTAGAGCATTGTGGGAGTAGCAAGAGATATGTTAGATGAACAAGCCCAACCTATGAATTTGTGGGCTGAGGCATGCAACGCAACAGTCTATTTGTAGAACCAGAGTCCTCATTAGATTTTTGGTATGATTACACCAGAGGAGGCTTTCTTGAGGAGAAATTCGAATGTGTCACACTTCAGGATTATTGGAGCCTCTATTTATTTCCATGTCTCCAAAGAAACAAGGAAGAATCTTGAGCTGAAAACAAAGTTGGGGGTATTTGGGTTACAGAGAAACTCCTCACAACTCTCGTGTGTACTTGTCTTCCCTCATCATGACAGTTGTGCGAAGGGATGTAAATTTTTATGAGGAGAAAGGGATGTGGTGCTCTCTTGAGAGGGAGCTTCAGATCCCACCAGAAGAGGAGCTTTTAGCTCCAAAGGAGGAGCCTTAAGAAGTTGTGGAGGAACCAAAAATTGAGGAGCAGAGAGTGGAGACATCCACTCAAGGAGAACCATCTTGAGAAGGTAGGAAAAACACTAGAGAAGTTGATAGAATTGTGCAAGAAGTGAGGGAGAATGTGGGAGCTCCTTCAAATTTGAGTAGGTAGAAAAGGTCACTTGATCGGTACACTGACTGCATGTCTCTAATGACCGATCTTGTAGAGACTGAGCCATCCTATTTTGAGAAAGCAATAGATAAACCTATATGTGTTGATGCAATGGTGGAGGAATACAAATCCATTATAAAGAACAAAGTTTGGGAAGTGGTCCGAATACTGGGAGATAAATCAGTTGTGGGTTTGAGATGGATCTTCAAGGTTAAGTATGTAGCAGACCAAAGCATAGAGAAGTATAAAGATATATTTGTGTCCAACAGGTACTCACAAGATGAGGGAATTGACTATGAGGAGACCTTTGCTCCTTTAGCAAGCTACTCATCCATTAGATCAACTCTTGCACTGACTGTGCAGATGGGCAGGAAGATCCACCAAATGGATGTAAAAACAACATTTCTCAATGGATTTATTAAGGAGAAGGTGTACATAAAGAAACTAGATGGTTTTGATACATTTGATTGAATGTCTCATCTGAGCAAACTCAAGTGACTATTGTACAATCTCAAACAAGCACCCCGTGCTTGGTACACAAGGATGGAAATATATCTCACTGATTTGGGATTCAACAAAATTGAAGCGGATGCAAAACTCTATCATATATTGGTATAAGGTAAATTACTTAGTACTGGCTTATATGTTGATTTAATTTTAATTGGTGATGAGCAGCTGATTAGATATTGCAAGGAGGACCTTGCAAGGGAATTTGAAATGAAGGACATGGGTATCATGCACTACTTCCTTGAGTTAGAAGTATGGAAAGGTGATGGGGAATTGTTTGTGTCTCAAGGAAATTATGCAAATGAGATACTACAAAGATTTTGCATGTAGAGTTGTAAACCCATAGAAACACCTCTAACGACCAACAAGAGGAAGGAGGATCACTTCAGGTGAGGAAGTGGATGCTACCATTTATCGGCAACTAGTGGGTTCATTAATGTATCTTGTGAACACATGACCATATATGTGTTGTGCAGTCAACCAGCTGAGCCAAGCAATGGTTAGGCCGACCAAATTATTTTGGAAGGCAACAAAGCATGTTTTACGGTACCTCAGAGGCACTACCCATTTTAGAATCGGTATAGATAGACAAATGGAGTGAAGCTATGTGGTTTCACAGATGCAGATTAGGTAGGGAGTCCTTTCGACCAGAAGAGTACATTAGGTGGAATTTTTAGTGTTGGGTACACAAAATTTCTTGGTATAATAGGAAGCAAATAATTGTGGTGCTCATATGGGTAGAAGCAAAATAAATGGTTGCAAGTCAAGAATCATGTGGGAAAATTTGGATGAGAAAGATGCCTGTGGGACTATTTGGTCAGATGATTGATCAAAATATTATTTATTATGATAATCAAAGTTGCAGTAATCTCTTTGAGAATCTTGTATTTCGTGATCAATCCAAGCATATAGATATATGGTATCACCATTTACAGGACTGTGTGCAGAGGCAGATAATGTTGCTACAATACATTCTGACAGAGGAACAAGATGCTACCATTTTCACAAAAGAATTGTTAAGAGGGAAGTTAGAGTTCCACATGTGCAAGATAGGGGTGGTTGATAATCCCTTTCTTGTTGAGAGGGAGTGTTGAAAAATGCAACTCAAAAGTCTCCATTTGATTTTGCCTTGGTGAAATTGAGAAAAGTTGAATTTCCACATCAATAGACAACTTGGATGCAATTAACTTGAGTGCCATGGCTTGTGTCACTCAATTTAATCTGTCAATTCAAGTTAGAGGAGTTGGAGTTCAATTAAAAACATGTGATTGATAATTTTTAGCAATCAAGGTTAGTTATTTCAAGTTGTTTTTAGTTAAACTAGTTCTAATTGTTGGAGGAACTAGTGGAAGGTCAGTTGTGCAGTGAGACTTCAATATAACTTAGTGATCATCCTCTTAACTGATTAATGAACCAAAAATACCGAATGTATGCAGAGAATTTGAGTTACCACGAGGAGTAGGTACCGACTCAAAAATCACTTCAACATAATTCTGACCTATAGTTTCATGTTTGTCATTGTGCAATGTTTTTAACTGTACTAAACAATTATCCTTTGATATACCCACTTCAGTATTAAAGAGTATCAAAGATTTAATTTGAAAGTTTGAACAAGTGATTGTGATTTTAATGCTATTATTGGGCCAATTTTACTAAACCTTTACATGCCCTGTCAAAAATGTCAGAATTAAAAACCTTATAGAAACATGCGAAGTCATTTTAAAATTTAACCCCCTTTGTACACTTCACCGAAACCACCTATCCATGGGAAATTATTCGATACACTGCCTCTCTATGAATGTGTCTCTTGTGATTTTCAATGTGTGATTCCCAGAGTCAAACACAAGACGATAACATTAAAAATGTATTAAAAACATTTTCATATATAAAAAATAGCTCTAGATATTTTTATATAAATTTAATTTCTTCTATGTTATTGATTGATTACAATAATTTTATTATTTTTTTCTTATTTAATAAGGAATGTTTATATGAATTATTTTTCTTTATTAAATTTATATATATTACACTAAATATATGAGGATATACATTTGTAGCTATATATTTGTAGCATTACTATTAGTGAATAAAAAATCAAAATTATTTTGTTTGAAAAAACATGTATAGATATTTTATTTAAAAGAAAGAAGAGTTTTATTTTATGAATATAATTTTTACATTATAAATTTATATGAATTTAAATTGGTATTTTTAAAATTTGAATTTAAATTGGTATTTTTAAAATTTTGTAAAGGGAAGTGAAAATCTCAAATTATTATAGTTTTATGTTTTAAATAAAAGCATCAATGTCAAATTTCAAGAATTATTTTCTGTTTATGAAAATTTTCCTTAATTTCTTTGTTTTATAAGATATTTTTCAATCTATTAAATGGAGAAGATTCACTACAAAGTGAAAAGATCCAATTTATAATTAATACTATGGATATATGTCAAATCTCGAGGAAGAAAAACCTAAATTTTAATGGTGTTAAGATAGAGGGATTAGAGCCAAGTGTAAGCAAGATAAATTGCTACCATATGTCTAGGGGCTCTTTGCTTCCTTAAGAAAACCAAGCACCAAGTTTGGAGATTCAGTTGTGGATGCAGCGCTAGATCCAACTCTACACATCTTAGTTTTGAAGGTATTTTTCAAATGAAATGATAATTGTAGGTACTTGGGTGGGTGACCAAATGCTCTAGATCTAAAGAATGGTGAGAAGATGATTTTTTGACCTAGAGATACAAGATAAAAGAAGAGCCACCTAATATTGAAATTTGTGCTCAGGGATTTTTAGGGATGTCGTCCTCAAGAATATGACTATGTTTTTCGTATTAGTAATTATAGTAGTTCCACCCAATGATTGAAAATTCCATAAGGTGTCATTAACAATCCCTACCTAGTTTGTTGTCTCAATACTGGCTCTAATTCTTGTGATAATTTTATTTTGGTTTCTCCTTTAACATTTTTTTTCTACACAAAGGCTAAGCTACATTATATTAAAAAGGAAAAAATATTTACAAGAGGGCGAGACCTCTGAGAGCGCCATTGAACTGTGCAGCTCTCTATCAACCTATCATCAAAAATGGCCATATCACTAAGGCGAGTGCCTCTTACTGTGAATACATAACAAATCATATAGTTCATAACAGAGAATATAGTTCCTGTGTTTGCGACCATTCAAACCGGCTTCAATATCCGAGCTGGGACCCTGAACTGCCACCATGAACACTATGCAACCACTGCCAAAACCGCTACCAGACCATACCCGACGTGTAGCAGCAAACCAAACATAGACTAAAGAACAGAATTCCCCACCCCACTGAGCATGCTCCAACGAGTAGATCCACGACCAAGACCATACAAAATCACAAAACTCGACAGTCGAAATATTAGGAATTTTCCAGCAGGTTCCACACATACCTTCAAAAATCTCACAGGGGAGGATCGCTCAATTGTCTTTGTCCAGCTTATAGGCTTTAAGCTTGTCCAGAGGCACCCAAGTAATCTCTATTCCCTCTGGGACGTCCTCTAGCTTCATTCCGAGTGGCAGAATTGGATATAAGGTATTGGCATGATGGAAATCTGGCAGCTTGTGCTCGCCATGCGTCGGAGGAGCTGAGGTGGTGGCTCCTGCCTAAGCCTGAGTGCTCCTTGGATGATCTTGGGCCATTACTGGCTCGTTCAGGTCCAAAATGCATCCTATTTCCTTTCTGGCTTCCACTTGCTCCTCTGTGGGTGACGGCGAGCTTTCCTCAACCAAATTGCTTGGGGATGAAGGGACATATGAACTATCCCCCCCTCGCCTGCTTGGCGAAGAAATTTCCGAGCTTCCAGGCAAGTGCTCCTCAGAGGTTCCCTTTACCCCATATTCTTCCTCGAAAATAATTGTAATCAGAGCCGAAATTACAGGCCTGTTGGTACTGCATCTATATTGGAACCTAGCCGACTGAACTGAATTGTAAATTGACTGCCCTGAGTCCTCTGTTCTGATAGAGGAGGGGGAAGCATGATTTAGGGGAGAAATACGCCTTGGACTGCGATTTCCCCGCCTCCCAGCTCCGCTTCTTTGGCCCCCCCGACGAGATGATGCCCTGTACCTGGGAGCCATTCTGATGAACCAGTGAGTCAAGGAAATGAACAAACCGGTGAATTTCTGAATCACACACCAGGCAGGATGCTTGGTATTGCCTCTTCTGCCGTGCCCCTTCGAGCGATTTCCCTTTTCAGCCAATACGCTCAGAAGCAGGTAAGCTGGGAGCAAGGCAAAATTCTGGCAAATGGGCGTTATCTCAAACCTCCCCTCACCAGGCGTCTGAATCGGCTCACAATCGAATGACTGCTCGTCCTCCTTCGCCATTCTGTAATGCATTGGGCTGTTGTCCTGAGTTCGCTACATTGATGAAGAGCATTGAATGCTCATTCCTTCCGACGGCAGGCTGTTAATGGCCTTCATTACTGATGCCCCTTCCGATGGAGAGCCAGCTACCCATCGCACCCCCGCGTGGCAAGCTAATAAATCAAATCCTCGTAGTACAAACACCCGCATCCGGGTGGTTTCTCCTTTAACATTACTTACATTATATTTTTTTTTTCTTTTTTCAAGTTTCAACTAACTTATGCCATTCCTTATTGAAGCATATTGTTTTCCATATTCCTACAAAAAGTGGTGGAAAGTGCATTCTTTTGTTTATGTAACACTCCCTCCCAACCCCTTGTACTATCTTAGGCTATGAAAGGTGTTACCTATTAATTTGACTCAATATCCAAGGTTTGTTATGAAGATGTGATTACAAAAATCCTCTTTTGTCCAACATTAACCAAAACTTGAAACAAATGCCACCATCACAATAAGCTCCATCTCTAGGAGATCCCAAGGATCTTTACTATTGAAGGAAGCTCCATCTCTATCAAATTCATTATGTGATTTGTCTTTCTTTTATTAAGTATAAATTAGAGTAGCATGAATTGATGCATTCTCTAGAAGAGCCTTGGTTTCATAAAAGCATGGCATCATAGAAAGAAGCATATGTTAGTAAGACTAGAATCTACATAATGAATTTCTTTGAAAGCGAATCATCGAGCTTACAAGAATGAGAATATTGAAATCATATTGTATGTTTATAGCTCATCTAAGCATTTTCAAATATAATTTTAGAGGTAGTCATCTTGGAAAGAGGGATCATCAAGATCCTATATGAACCATCATTTAGGAAGGTTCTTGGAAGAACCATTATGACTAGTATATATTCCATCTAATCTACAGTCTTGATGGATGAAAGAATGAAAATGGTCCAGCTGAAGTGTGAAAGACATAATTAAAGTCTTTCTCCTTTTTAAAAGGAATTATCTTCGATAGGTATAAGAAGAAAACTCATTCAAGAAAGGATGGCTAGATGGTTGTATGGAAGCAAAGGTATACATGTTTTAAGTAACTCTTCTCTAGGGTAGGGTTCATATCTATAAGAATCTTGCAAAAAAAGTTGGTTATAAAAATGTGCTTGGTAAGTCTTTCATGTGATTACTCGATGCTTGAAAGAAGAAGTTTGAAATTCTTCGATATGGATAAATATCAAGACACTCACACAAGATTGCATGGCATAAATATAATGATATTTATCACATCAAGCATAGTCTGCAAACAAAAGAAAGGGAGTTAATAATGACAAATCTAAGGAAGATATTGAATTTTGTTAATCAAGTTCGATACATGGGCACCTTGATTAAAAGTAGATGCATGGAGAAGGATTCTTGTATATTATGGAGTTGGATCATGCCAAAGGATGTTGATTTGAAAGGATTCAAGTAAGAAAATACTTTGATGAAAGGGCCATCATAATAAGCTAAATCTGATTTTGATATTTATTGGTATTGGTTATCTAGTTAACATATATTTTTTCTACTTGGAAGGATATTGCAAAAATTCATAATAACAATTGACACAAGTTCGAAGATTGGTGTTGAACTTGATTCAAAGGACATGTGAACTGAGTGAATGATTTTAACAATACTTGAAGGGTTCTGTAGTCAATATGTTTACATAAAAATCTTGGATTTGAAAGGTAGCAATATGAGAGGATGATTTGATGTTCATGAAGATCACTTTCATGTTTAGAAGGAGCTACAATTGAATCTATTTTTCATTGATGATAACTAGAGGAAGGTGATATGGAAGGTTGATGGCCTGAACCCTCACATAATAATAAAGGAAGACGATGAATCCACAATATCAAGAAAGAAATAAGCTCAATATGATGAGATACAAAAGGAAAGAGGAGCCATGAAGCTATTAATTTTCCATGAAGCTACTACTTGAAGATCTCCATGAAAAACTTGTAGTTTACACACTTATGAAGACAAGTTAGAGAGCCTATGGTTATGACTTCCCAATTTAAAGGAAGTGTAAGAAGCTCCTCTATGATTTAGGGGGGGTAATAAGTATCCCTATATGTTAAAGAAGGAGCAAGGATCTATTCCCTAATTAAGAGGGAATGGGGATATCCTCCCTAGTTGAGAGGGAGTGATGTTAGACATCATATTCTCTTCTTCATGTATCATGGACTAGGCCAGGACTAACAACCATACATCTAAGTGAAGGCCATGGTGGGAGAATGGAGAACAGAGGATTAGATAAGTATCTAAGATTAATACTACTCGAGGACAAAAAATCCAAGATAGGATGTATTCTTGTTGGTCGAAACCCTTTGAGGATTGGAAAGGTATCCAAGACAAGAGT
>APFE030267124.1:22120-52070 GCA_000404065.3 Pinus taeda | reverse complement strand
ATTTGTTTAATACAAAACATTTTAGTTAAGTATCTAATAACCGGATTAAGACGCCCACTATCAAATAGACAAATTTTCTAATCTTTTGGGTTAATACACGTGAATTGGGTAGCTATGGGTAACTATGGTTGGTACAGAACAAAACGCTGGATTTCTGTAAACGTTGTTCCCTCTTGGGATTTATTTCAGCAAACTTGTAGTTTGCCAAATTGATTGAACATTTAATAGTTTCATTATAACTGGTTTACTAGTTTGAAATGGAGTTTTTTCAGTATAATTTTTAAAAGTTTTTCTGGTCTAATTCTTCTAAAATTTGGTAGGAATTTATTGAAATCATAAGTTTGATGGGTAACCCCTGTATAATAGAAGTGTCTTAAGGTTTTTCAGAGTGTTGAATCCATATATATAATAAAAAACCAGTTTAAATAACACAAATCTAGATTTCAGCTCAAATGTTTCAATTCGACACCTAAAAATCCAAAAAATCACACTAAAAACAACTCCCTCCCAAATTAGAAAACTAATCTGTCTATATTTAGTTTGAAATTAGAAGACCAATCTGCCTATATTTATTTTTTTGTACCTTTTATTTTGTTTGAGATGGTGGTATGAGAAGCATGATTTTTCATTTTTCGCACCGTGTTGACTAGTTTCTGCAATGCATTTATCAATTCTGGTTGTTGCTATATTGAGGTTTCAAAATCTAAATCTTTTACATGATATTTTGTCATTAATTATCATTATTTAGATTATAAGATTAAAATATATTGAAAAATTAAAAATAAATTAAAATTCAAATTTTTTTTATCAATATCAAAAATTTAAAATTTAAATTAATCTAATTTATTTTTTAATTATATTCAAATATTTTTAAAATTTATATTATAATTAAATTCCATAACACATACACATTTTCTGCTTACTTGCTTGCAAATCCCAACCGTACCAAAAGATATTGTTACCATTCAACTTACACTAACAACGTTCTTACTATCACGATTTCTCAATTAACACAATGAAATCTTTGATCAATGATTTGTTATAAATGTTCAATGTTACAGAGAAAGGCAACCGTACATACTGAATATTACAGAAAAAAGCAACTAGACATACTGAAACACGGGGCAGGTCATGTAATCAATTAAGCAGGGCGAATGCTATTTCTAACTTTATAACAATATAAATACTCTCTGACAATGTGAAGGAAATAGCATTCGCTGTTCTCTCTCCACGCTTTATTCACTTGTTCACCTGCTGGAGAGAGAGGGCGAATGTTATTTCCCTGGCATGTTAGAGGGCATCTATATTGCTATAGGGTTGGAAATAGCATTCGCGTGCATCTAACGGGCACAGTGATGTGTACAGATGTCAGCTAATCTTAAAAAACTGATTTCAGAGAATGTACATATGTCATGCTTAAATAGAATTATTAGTAATTTGTCAATGGATGTTATCCTTGGTGGTTGGGAGGGTTTAAAAATAACTTCCCCACTCTGGTTTTAATGGCTGCTGCTACATAAATGGTTGACATCAAATGATGGAACTATATATAACATGATGTAAATGATGAGACTTATATGAATCACACTTCTTCTAAGGATCACCCCTTTCTATTTAAAGAATTATTAGTAATTCTCTATTTATTAAATTTTAAATTTTTTTAAAATCTATAATAATATAAATTTCAATTTTTTCAACCGGCCAACTATTATCATTAATTATTTTATAAAATTTTTAAAAAGGCATATATTTTACCTTCATTATAAAAATTATAAAAATGTACATCGTTTTATTAGGTTAAGTTTAAATTTATAATTTTCCAAAAGAAAATACATATACAAGCTGATAACATAAATCCTAAACGCATTAGATTGATGTTTTACATATAATGAATGCAACTCCGTCTTTTGTAAGGTCGTTCACTATAATTTATGTTCTTCAAAACTACTCTTATATGGAATTTGGATTCAAAGGAAGGGGTAAAATTGACGATCGATTCAAATTGGATTCAAATGTAAAATTGGATTCAAATGTACAAATAATTTTGAAAATTGGTATAAATCAAATTTTTAGAAAAAGAAAAGGAAAAAAGGGAAGTGTATTTGCATAATCAAACTCAAAGAATAGGTTGAATTTTATAAATAGAAAAAGGAAAAAATATTGTTAATTATAATGATATGTTATTAGAAAATGTGTTTATTTATTTTATTTAATTTTTTTAAATAAAATAAACATATAATTGTGATAAATATTGTTTGTATATTTATTTTAATTCTTGATTTATTAAAGGTTTAGAGAGATTAATTTTTGTATTATAAAAAAGGTTTGTACTATATGAGATTTAATTTTTTTGGGGGCTTGGTAGATGTCGGGTTAAGATAGATTTAGATAAGTTTATATAAACAAATAAAATTGTTAGTTTTTAATTTGACCATAAATACATAAACACATTAAAAAAAGATAACTTTGTTAAATGTCATTTATTTCAAGTTTGAAGTTGCTTATAAATTAACACTAAACCATTCATCATATACACTATTGTGGTCACTCTTTGCTTAATTATCTAGCATCATAAACCTACTTTTACACATGTATATTCTTTATATGTGTGTGAAGATTACCATGTAACCATCTAGACTCTCTATTGGATTGCTTAAGGCTCAAATAAATTATATGCTTTACATCTAAAATTAACATCTCTATCTTCCCTCTCGCTCTCCACTCTCTCTCGCTCTCTGTCATTCTCACTCTTCCTTCCTTTCTCTCCCTTTCTACGTCACCTTCCTTTGTCTTCCCCAGCCTACCGCACCCCACCCCAATCTTTCGCTCCCTTTGTCTTCCCTCATCTCCTCTCTCTCCATCTCTCCCTTGTCACTTCCTCTCTCTCCGCATCTACTCCCCCTTCAACTCTTATCTCTTTGTCCTTCCCTCTCTCCTTCTTGCTTTAAAATATCTACAAATTACTTTTAGTAGTGGCCAAGATAGAAGGTTTAACTATATCTCAAAAGTAACAATATTTACAAGTTAATAATATCCATAGTGTTAGAGTCAGTATTTGCATACTGCCATGAGTGATCAAAACTCCTCTTTTATATCATATTAGTGTCCCATGTTGAAATTTTTATCATTCCACCTAGGTCCTCATGCAAAAATTTACTCACTCATGGTAGCCCAAGTCAAAATCCCACTCTCCCTCAAAAAATCAATATTTTTTGGCCCACCTTCATGTCTCTTACTGAGGATACATTCATTTTAAAAGCTCATTTCATCACGTCTTGTGTCAGTCAAGTCTACATGAAATCTGGTTATTCAAGGTCCCATTAGGTCACTAGGTTTCTTTCCTCCAAGGTCCAATAAAAACACCATTCACTGCATAAGGCCATCAAAAGCACGAGAGTGAAATAAATAATATCCCTTTTTCATTCAAAGATGATTTGCAAACATGCAACTATGGTTTCCAGAGTTGTGATTTTCATTTTAAAAGTATAAGTTTTATTTCAAATTATAATATTATTTCAAAAAGGGAGATGTAATAATTTTATTTATTTATGTAATTTTATGTTTATCATATGTAGTAAGTCACTATTCCTATCTATTAACTCAAACTCTATTGCGAATATCATCCAAGCGAAATTCAAAAGTAAATATTGCCAAAATTCCAGCATCATCCACCTGCAAAGGAAAAAGTCAGAAAGGAAATTAGCAAAGAGGTCAAAAAGGTGAAATGAAACATTAGAAAGTGGGTTTTAAATTTAAAATATCAAATTCACTTAGCTATAGAGGACTTCTTGGCTTTAAACTGAGCTTCATTTGCCTCCTACCATTGATTGAGCAAACCCCAAGAGACCCTTTTTACAGTTCTGGGCGAAAATCAACAAAACAGAGCAGGCGTTGCGCGTTCTCTTTTGGCATTTCACGTTCTCTTCTGGCGTTGCGCATTTACATGGTGTTGCGCATTTGCTTAAGGCGTTTCACACTGTCCATTGGCACTGCGTGCTTCTCGAAGAAGGCTACAGTCACCTCCTCAGCTCCTACACAATGTATTCAAGCTCCAAACAAGTAAGTACCAACTAAGGAATGTGTGTTTTTTCCTCCTTAAGTCACTCCAAAAGTGTTTAAATGTTTAATTAGAGATTTGGTGTTTATCCTATATCTAAACCCTAGATCTTCCCCAAAACTACCCTTGCACTCTCAATTCCTTTATACACTCTCCTACACCTTCCTTCCTTTTCCCTAAACGTTTTTATCCCAAATACCCTCTAAACCCTTTGTCATGAAACCCTAAGTCCTAGGTACCACAACTACCTAGGTTCCCAAACCCCCTACATTGCAACAATTTCCACCATCCTAAAAGCTATCATACTAATCCCTTATATCCTCCTCCATTACATATATCCCTTCACCCACCTTCTTCATATTTACCCTTCCCCATTTCTTATTCCCAAAAAACCACATTCCAAATACCATATACCTCCTAGGGTTTTATATTAAACACCATGGTAGAAGAGGAATACAAACCACATAGTGAGGAATAGGTAACAAATTGAGAAGAAAAATAGGTCAAGAAAATAGACAAAGGAGGCAAAATACACAGATTTGTGCCCACATATCTCAAGGAACTCTTGGCATCTCCTATGGCTGTGACATCCTTCAAATATCTAGGCTATTATGATTTTTGTGAGAAAGTTCAAGCAATCCAACATCATCCTGAGTTGACTAGGCTCTTCATATCTAAACTCCAAGACAACCAAGTCACTCTACAAGGTACCACATTTACTTTATGTACTACCATTATATCAGCTGCCACAGAGGAGAAATGGTTTAAACAAGTTGATTTGGAGAGACATTATTATGAACCTTACATGAAACCAAGATACCGAAAAGAAAGAGGGCTATATTTTCCTTTTTCACACCTCCTTGACAAATATGCCCCAATGATGAAGATTATTAGAAGAAGATTATTATGAAATATTTTTCATGTGAAGGTAGATTTTCTAGGCTCTATTCCTATCACATCCAGATTTTAATACATTTCACTAGGGTAAAAATGCTGAATATACCCTACTATGTTCTCTGAAGTGTTAAGAAGATGGCCTACATTTCCAAAAAGAGGGAGTATAAAGATCAAATGAATAGTCTCTTTCATCATTCCCTCATTTAAATCATAGTTCTTTATCATCTCAAGGAACTCAACATTGCATGGAGTACCTTCATAGCTAATCCCATATTCACTCATTCATCTACTCAGAATGTTCAAAGCATCCCTTTATCATCTCATCCTTCCACCTCCATTCCTCCATCTTAGCCCATAGAACATTCATCCTTATCCGATGAGTCAGTCTCACCATCACCCCCATCATCACCATTCCATGAGCATATTCATTCACCTAACAAAGATGAAATCAAAGAGAAAGATCACATTGAACAAGGTGAGGTCATCAAGCCTAAAGGGGATGATTTGGGCACTTTGACACATACCTATCAGAGAGGACATAGGCAAGTGTTTTCCCCAAATATTGTGTGAGGCACCTTGCCTTGTTCATCAACAAAGCAGGTACATAAGGGCAAGGAAAAGATGACAGAGGGAGAGATCCAGCAGTAGTAGGAGGACCTCCATGAGACAAAGCAGGATTTCGATTTAGTTGACCTAAGTGAGCATGATGACAGTGAGAGCACAAGCATTGTCATAAAAGAAAAGGATGCACTCATCAGGGAGCTCCAGGTCAACTTGTAGAGGGAAAAATACATCTTCTCATATTATGAGCAGGAAAACAAGCAGGTTGAGACCGAACATGAGCTCATCGAGATTCAACTCATCAAGTTAAAGAGGGAGGCTGGAAAGGCTAAGGCTTTGGTTGATGAAGCATATGTAGAATATAGTTACCAACTAGTTGTACAGGTTCCAAAAAGAAGCCCAATGACTAGAGGCCTAAAAAGAGCATTAGAGCTAGAAAAATAGAAAGAGGCTAAACTAGCTAATGAGGTCACCCTAAATGAACAATTTTCCAAAATGATCAATGAGAACTGGGATAATTCGCTTGAGAGGGTGAACAACCATCTTGAAAAACTCCTAGACAAGGCCAAAAGAGACACTGGCATTCACAGAAAGATGGCAAAGTATTATTTCCGAAGAAACCAAATAGTAAGGGCAAAGCTCAAGGCTGTTAGGGCAAGAATTGAAGCCCTAACTCACCAAGAAGCAAATAAGAATCTTGATATACTTGCATAGGCTTCACTTCATGCCTATCCACACCAAACATTAGCTCCTTGACCAATTTTGAAGACTCTTGGTTCATTTTTTGTAATATTGTCTTTCCTGTCTTTTTTGAGTCAATTTCATATAAGCTCCTTGGTCAAAAGCGTAACACTTTAGGCAGTACGCACTTTTTTGAGGCACGTTTTGGAGGAATGGAAGGCCACCAGTGGATTTAGAAGAACCAATGCATCTAGGAAAACCATGTTTCTAGCCCTGGAATGAAAAAATCGCAGGTGAACAAGGCAAAAAAAAACCCAAAAATCATGTTTCTACCTCATTTCTGGACGAGGAGTTGCGTGTTTGAGTAGTCTTGGGAGAATGGAGTTTTGGAGGATCAAATCAAGCCCATTTTGAAAGCCAAGGGCAGTTTTGGAAACAAGACGGGATAAGCTTTCCAATGAGCGATCCTGGGCTCAATTGGACACCAAGAAGGTAGGAAAATGTGGGTCTAAAGGTGGCGCTACATGTTTGACACTAGTGTTGCGCGTTTGACAATTGGCCGAGTTTTTCACTGTTTCTCTCCAAATTTGATTTTTACCTATGGGAAATCAATGATTTGCTGATGTAATTGATGTGGTTGATGTAATTATTATGTTTTTACTGTTACCTATGGTAAATACATTAGGTAAATGGCCTCCATGGCTTGTAATGAATCAGTTCACCTATGTTAGGGATGAGTCACTTTGACCACACTACACTCTAGCTATCAATTCAATTTTTGTTGTAACTACTCCTCCTCTCATGGATTCGACCCATGAGGCTAGTATGAGTTGGTTTTGAGGTCTATACCATGTAATATTTCAATGCTTCTTCAGGATGGACTCTATTGGATGTTGTACTAGTGTTTCAAACTTTGGCATGGAATATATTGGATGAGTTGCACCTATTTTGGTGGGATTTTTGTGGCATGGTATTTTGATATTGTTTCTTCTTCAGTTACATGTGCCGGAATGTTTTGTACCTTGAATGATCCATTTCACTTATAAATATGTTTGATTTTCAAGGTGTGATAAGAAGAATACATCTTCTATGCTCTATTTTGGGAAAATCATCATAAATTTTTTAATTTCTTCAGTTTGAAAAGAATTCATGATTTTCATGCTCTTTTTAGCACCCCACCGGTCTAGACCATTTCATCACTATACTACAAAGCGTTAAAGTAACTTTCCTACCTTTCCCCATCAGATGTTTGCAATTCTGATTCTCTTTTTCCCTAACCTAGTTCACTCTCTGACCTAATTCACTCATCCAATGACTACCCCAATCAAATCAAATCAAACAAACCTTGAGCTACTATATCTAGCCTAAAACTCTAATCTATCCAGCCCTCTTGGTTGTGATTCTTTGGAGAGAGCCCTCTTTGGCTTGGTAGGGCTAGCTACCAAGTCAAAAGGTTGGTTTGTGGTTACCTCATCTAGACTCTTCCTCAGCCTTGGAAATCCAGAGGAGTGATAACATATTGGCGCCATTGCCGGGGAATGAAAGGTTCATTTTCCCTGAGTGTAAAACTAGTTATTATTCGAGTTTGGTCCTTCGGATGATGGGACTAAGCTTCATAAAGACTGATTCTGTAATTGCAATGTCGATATTGTAGAGCTAGCCTCGAGGAGACAAACAAGGCAAAATTCTACATCTTGATCCAGCTGATTCAGTCGAAGACAATCAGATCTTGTTCAAAAAGAGAAGAAGGTTACAAGTCACAAGTTTGATCAAACTTCACTCCATTGGTAAGCTCTCAATCATTAACAATTTAACATTTCTCTATTGAAGACTTTCTTATGAAGATATCTTCATCCAACTCAATGTCCTAGGTCTTTTACCTCACATAGTCTGTGATCCTGTTAAGATACTGACTCCGAAAAGATATACCAGGTCAAACCCTGATCCAAATCCTCCTTCTCTGGTTGATGACCCTAAAATATTTTTGAAAAAACTAAATTCATTTTCCCTAAGACTGAAAACACAAAATTGGAAAGCACCACTTCCTTGCCAGATCAGATACTTAGTATTGAGGAAATTCCGTTTGACATTAAATTTGAGTTATCCCTATTTCATTTGAAATTCGAGTCTCTTCTTAGAGAAGAAGTTTTTTATCCCATATATTTTGACTCATACCTTCCTGCCTCAAAGTATTTTCTTAATCAACCTTCTGTTGCTTCTCAATCTTCAAAACTTGAGCACGATGTTTGGTCTAATTTTGAGAAACTTTAAAGCCTATCTGATCAATTACAAATCACTGCAGAAAAGGCTTATATTTAGTATCAGCCTGAAAGCTTATCTTCTACCATATCCCCTACCACACCTCTGAAAACATCCATATCACCACCTTCATCTTCATCCCAACCAACACAACCCATTGCAGTGCCCATTAACCTTTCCCCAGCAATCATGGCGAGATTTGCACCCTTAGTATTACTTGGTCAGTTAGAAGGTTTACCTCAGACCTATGGCCACAAATTTCCTCTTTTTTATGGTATCCCATGAGTCATGACACAACAACATATTGATAAGATGGTTGATTTAATTGACTTAGAGGAGGTTGATGAAGATGATGCTAAAATGAGACTAATGGCCCAAATTTTTTCTAGAGATGTGAAAAAATGGTTTCGTGGTTTGGTAGTTGGCTCCATTAATACTCCTTAGAGGTTAAATGATTTTTTCTTAGCGAGGTGGCGGGAAAAGAAGAATCCATTGCAAATCTTAGTGGAATACAATACATTGAAAAGGAATCCTAATGAGACAGTTCAGGAGTTCACTATAAGGTTTAATCAGATCTACAATTCCATTCTGGATAACATGAACCCTTCACCCGATTTGGCACTTCAACATTATCTGGATGCTTTTGATCCATAGATGGCTTATCAACTAAGGGAAAGAGATCCTGCAGCTCTGGAAGAAATGAAAAATAATGCAGTAAGTGTGTAAGCAAACTTGATGATTAAAAATTGTTAGTTGAAACTGTTATCACTGTCAAAATTTCAAAGAAAAAGGGTAAGGGAAGGGTTAATTGATCCTAGACATATTCATGTTGATCTTGGTCGTGTTCATACAATTGGCATTTGATACAGTTCTTAGTTTGTGCAAACAAACTCATGGTGGCAAAGATCAGAAATCTTCATCAAATTCAAGTGAGGCAGTTCCTAAATTAAGCAAGGCAAGACACATCAGATGGATTAATAATAGGCTCAGACCCAACATCAAAGTGATGAAGAGGCAAATTGAAGACTTGGAGATTCAGCTAAGTAAGCGTGAAGGACATCCTTAGCTAAAAGAAATCACATAGCAAAGTAAGGTTAAATCCTAAAGTTTGGATGTGGATGACCTTTTGAAGTATACTTTGAAGAATGGTATCAGTTTATTCAGTTTTGAACAGACTCATGGCATATGGAAAATTCATTTCAAAGGAAAGAAAACTCGAAGAAGTCAAATTTTGGCATAAAACTGTGTTTTTGAAATTACACAGCAGTTTCGTAGCGCGCTACGAAACTGCTGTAGGTGCATATTATGAATTAGTGGACCAATTTTGAGAGACAAAGAGAAATATTTTCAAATGGGAATCTCCGCAAAGGATCATTTACAAAGTGTCAACATTCAGCAAGGGCAAACAAGTAGAAGAAGGACATCTTTGAACTCTAAGCTATATGTTATAAAGGTGATCATTATTTCATAACTTGTTTTTACCAGTCAACTTCTAGAAGAGGTTCTGAGCAGTTGAAAGCTCATATATGAAAAGTGAAAGAGGTTTTCATTCCTAATATACTGAGGTACAAAAACCTCTTCCACTTTCTTCAAATCCATTGTTATCAGGGAGAAATGAAAGACTAAACTTGCGCTACAAAACTGATGTAGGTGCAGTTTTTCAAAAATCAAAATTTCCTGTTTTACACATCTTCTTCAAGGATCGATTCTGGACAGCTGGAGTAGTGTTTCAAAAAACCAAGAGCAGGTTTTTGTCAGCATGGATTGGAACACAAAATCCTCCTTCATTTCTTCCAAATAAAGTTTTTAGGAGAAGTTATGAGCTCTGTCCCAAGAACTATTTTTAAGCCAGAACAGAGCAAGGGACAGTCTCCTAGTGTCTAGGAACATCAAAAGGATGAGTCATCAAGGGCCAGCTGGAAGGTTATGAGCACCATCAAGTTCTACTTCATGGAGTTTTAGGTGTCAAATAATCTTTTAAATGTTTAGATAAGGTTGTTTTGATCATAATGAGAAGTTACACTCCTAATTGTTTTAGGTCTCTAGGACTCCTAGTTAGTTGTCTTTTGTATTAAATAGTTAGTTTAAGTGTCAATAGGTGTCAAATAAGGAGGAATTCAAATTCCCCTCATGCTTGAGGAGGAATCTCAGTTAGGTAGAAGAGCTCTATATATAGCTGGAGCAGCAATGTAATAGGGGTTGGAAATTTTATGAAAAAGGCTGATATTTGGCTTATGTAAGAATCTGTTTTGATAATACATGTCTAGCTTTACTTCTCAGGATTCATGAGGGATTTTATGTTCAGAATGTGTGATTTTTTCCTTTTCCTAATTCTTGCAGTGGTATGAATGTGTAATCACTCAGAATTCACTTGAGGTGCTCTGACTTCCTGTATGCATTCATAGGCTATGTGGTCCTATATGAGTTTTTATGTTCTGAATATTTTAAATGCTGAATGCCCTGACTTCTATGTAAGGTTGAATTCATTTTCATATTGAGATGTTTTTGACTCCATAAGCCCAATGGATAGTTGTTAAATGTGTTTCCACCATTCATATTCTCACAATTGTTTTACAAGAGGTAGCCATCTTATCTATAATCAAAATCATTAACCCCTTTTTGAGAGAGCCCTCTTAGGTTGAGGAGGCTAAGCCTCAGCCTAAAGTAGGTTTGAAATAGTTACTTAGAGTCAACCTGATCAGTAGCCTATCAGGACCTGATTTTGAGATAACAAAAACATGAGAAACCGGAAAATAAAGTAACCATCAAAGAAGAACCTTCTTCTTCCACCAATCTTAAACCAAATGCACTGATTAGAACCATGGAGAGAATGGCTGGTGGAATGATAAATTCAAATAGACCTCAAGAGCCACAAGTTAGAAATTCAAACTTCAGAAACCAACAACAACCTCAGTACAAGATAAAACAGAGAGAGTAGAAAGCTTCTGAAGCATCGACATCTCAGCAACCAATCTAGAAACCCTTGTAGCAGAAAAATGCTCAAGGAGAGTTTGATGATGAAATAGACCTGATTGTCGAGGAAAATCACTTCTTTAGGGAAGATTACCATCCCATTTTCTTGACTGAAAATGAGAAGTATGTCGAGGAGATGGAGGATACTAAGGATGAAGACTACATATTGGAAAATGACAATGCATTGGAAACTCAATCGGATGATTATCAAATAAGATACTTAAATGCACTCAGCTCTCAGCTGAAGCAATATTCCTTTAGAAATAGAGATGTCCCAATCACTCCCATTCAGAAAAGGACATCACAACAGAAGGATACTCAACTAGAACTAAATCCTCAAGGAAATCAAAGCAAAGGTAAAGAGCTAGTAGAAACTAACCAAAGAAAAGTAAATAAATCATATACAAGCAATCCAAATAAAGACCATGACAATCAGAAGAAGGATCCGACACCAAGAGATATGCCTGAGAAAAGAGACATCATCCAAAAAGAGGTAGACAAATCTAGCTCATTCAATTTAGAAACTGAAATTTCAAAGTTGAAAGTGTCAATCCCTCTTACAAAACTTGTCAAAAATAGCCATTAAAAGTCTAATATAGTTAAAATGTTGAAATTTGATCATATGTCTAACATGGTTAATATTGAAGATGACCGGCCTGAATTAACTTTTGGTCCAGCCATAGATGGTCAGTCAGGAGATAGTGATGTTCCTCCATTTCACTTGAGTTTATGAATCCATTAGTACATTCTTCATAACTCCATGCTTGACTCCAAAACCTCCCATAACCTAATTCCCAAAGCCATCATGGAAATATTGGGTCTACATACAACTCTTGAGTACCATGTCTTGTACTCTTTTGATTCCGGTGAGGTCCGTTGTCTTGGTCTAATCAGAGATTTGGTAGTATCCCTGGACTAAATCTCGACAAAGAATGTTTTAATGGATGTGGTGGTAGCTAACATACCACCACAGTTTGGGATGTTATTGTCAAGATCCTGGGGAGTGAAACTAAGAGGCACACTACAGTTAGGCTTCTCCTATGCCACCATCCCGGCTTTCGGGCAATTGAGGAAGTTGTACCGAGAAACCAAAATGAAATTCATGATAACTAGCATGGAGAAACCCAATAATCATCCTATAAATTATGTACATACAAATTTAGAGTCATTTATTTTATATGATGATAGTGGCAAAACAATGTAGATAGTCAGCTTATGGAAATTAAACATGTACCAGAGGTTTTCAATTGTATAAGGAAAGTTTCAGATGAGGAAAAAGAAATGCTGCCAAGTTCATTAGAACAACCATCAGAGAAGGTAATGGAATATTCAGAACAGTCTGAAGAGAAAGTTAAGAAAATTGACCCAAAACAGAAACAAGATGTACATCCCTTGGAAGGGGAACATGGCCTTTGGACCATGGACTTTGATGGTGCTCTGGGGAAATATGGAGCAGGTATTGGCATTTGGATTCAAATTCCACATCATCAGCAAGTTAAGCTCCCTCAAAATGTTATATCAGGCTCATACAAGTTAGTTTTTGATTGCACTAACAATGAGGTGGAGTATGAAGCACTGATCATAGGTTTAAATATCTTAAAAAGGTTAGGTGCATGAAATGTTTTTGTGTCTGGTGATTCAAAACTTGTTATCAAGAAAGTCAAAGGTGAATATCAATTTCACCATCCGCGAATGAAACGATATAGAAATGTGGTTTTAGATATTCTTAGGATGTTTCCTAAATATACACTATCAGTTGTACCAAGGAGTCAGAATCTTGTGGTGGATTCATTAGCTATAGCTGCAAGCAATTTCAAAATCCCGATTCTTTCAAACAATAAATTTGAGATTCATGTGAAGCATCAGCCCTCTGTTCTTGAGAACTTGTGATATTGGCAGGTATTTTGGGATGAAAAGCAGGTGAATAACTTTCTTTAGAGTGAAGGAGACTTTGAAAATTGTTTCATGGATGAAGTTTATGACAAGGATGATCGAGTCATTGAGGCAACCCAATTTGATATATTGTAGTTGTAGGACAACGATATTCTGAAAGTTCTTGTACCTTTGGAAGACTTGTTTGATTAGGATGATGTAGTAAGGAAGCCTACATTAGTACCTACTGAGAAAGGTGCGGAAGGCATGAACATTGAAACAACAGACAAACCAAAAATAATCAAGCTGTCCAAAACATTATCTCCCATGGTAAAAGAAAAATATATTCATTTATTGTATGAATTTTCTGATGTTTTTGTGTGGGATTATACTGACTTAGAGGGGTATGACAAGAAAATAATTTAGCATACCATCCCGATTAAGCCCAATCAAAAACCCTTTAGACAAAAGTTAAGAAGGATTAACCCAAGGTTTCTACCATCCTTAGAGAAAGAAATTAACAGAATTTTCAAGGTGGGCATCGTCGTTCCCATCAGATTTTCTGATTGGATATCAAATCTAGTCTCAACAAGAAAGAAGACATGAGAGATTAGGCTTTGTGTAGACTTCAGAAATTTAAACAAATTATCTCTGAAAGATAATTATCTGCTTCCCAAAATGGACCATATCCTTCAAAGAGTTGTTGGCGCTTCCTGGCTGTCACTTTTGGATGGCTACTCCGATTACAGTCAAGTTTTAGTGCATTAAGATGATCAGGACAACACAACATTCACCACACCTTGGGGCACATTCAAATATGCAAAAATGTCATTTGGTCTTAAAAATGCAGGGGCCACTTTCAACGTGCCATGGACATGGCCTTTTCAAATGAAAAATATTTTTTCTTAGTTGTATACTTAGATGATGTAATCATGTTTTCACATTCACATGATGAACATTTGCATCATTTAAGAGTCATTTTTCAAAAATGTAGAAAGTTCGAGATCTCTCTCAATCCGAAGAAAGTTTGTTTGCTATGGAGGAAGGAAAAATTTTCGGTCACATCATTTTGAAATATGGCTTCTGGATTGACCCTTCACGAGTAGAAGCCATTCAGTAAATTTATTTCCCTCACAGTAAGAAAGAAGTCCAAGCATTCAATGGTACGATGAATTTCTTACATAGATTTATTCCTAGTTTGGTTGAACATCTTAAAGAAATGACCAATATGTTGAAAGAGGATAATGAGGTGAAGTGGTCTGAAGAAGCCCACAAGTTCTTTCATGCAGTAAAGATTTCCTTAACCATTTCCCTTGTTTTAATCAGTCATGATTGCTCCGACAATTTTATTATATTTTCATTTGCTTCTGAGCATACCATGGGAGTAGTACTAATGAGAAAAAGGGATAAAACTAAGCTAGAAATAGCATTTTTTAGTCACAACATCAAGGATGTAGCCCTTAAGTACAACATCATTGAGAAATAGGCCTTGGATTTGGTATATGCGATCAAATATTCCAGTGTTTACATTTTACATTCACATACTCTTGCTTATGTGCCTAATGCAATGGTAAAAGAAGTTCTTGTGCAGAATGGCTCGGAAGGTAGAAGAGGTAGATGAATAACAACATTATTAGAATATGATCTTGAGATCAAGCCTACCAAGATAATCAAGGGTCAAGTATTAGCTAAACTCATGGCCAAGTCAAACCTCCATGCTCTAGATATCAACCTTGTAGTAGCATTGTTCGATAATCAAGAAGAAGTGGATCTCATTCAAGCATTTGAAATCATTCTATCATCCCCATGATATTATGATATTATTTATGTGATTCAACATCTAAATCCCCCTCCAGGCATGTCTAAGGCTAAGAGTAGGTCATTGAAGTTGAAGGATTCCAAATATTGTATCATGGACAACACACTTTATTGGAAAGATCCTTGAGGTGTGTTGTTGAACTGTTTGACCGAATATGAGTCCAAAGGAGTAATAAATGACTTCCACAAAGGAGATTGTGGGAGCCACCTGTACTGGAAGAGCACGGCCAACCAAGTACTAAGAGTGGGTTACTATTGGCCTACACTTTTTGCAGATATCTACAAGGCAGTGGTGAGTTGTCACGAATGTCAAGTTTTCCAAGGTAAAAGAAAGCTTGTTCCTTTGCCTTTACAATCTATATTAGTTAATGCTCCTTTTCAGTAGTGGGGTCTAGATTTCATAGGTGAGATCAATCCATCATCATTCGCACAAAGCAAGTGGATATTGACAACTACATACTACTTTACTAAGTGGATCGAAGTGATCCCAACCAGGGAAGCAACTGATTCAGTTATCATTCAGTTTTTAGAAACTAATATCTTGTCCCATTTTGGTTGTCCTAATAAGATTATCACAGACAATGCGGAAACATTCAAGTCCAAAAATATGATTGAGTTTTGTGACAAATACAACATTAAGTTGGGACATTCTACAACATACTATCCGCAAGGAAATGGTCCGGCAGAATTCTCCAATAAATCCTTAATCAACATCATCAAGAAAATGTTGGAGGCCAACAAAAAGAATTGACACAAAAAGATAATCAATGCATTATGGGCAAATCGGGTGAGTAGCAAGAAATCTCTTGGGCTTTCTCCTTTTCAGATTGTGTATGGAGTAGATATTGTTTTTCCTTCGCCATTAGCAGTACCGGTCATGACATTGTTACAAGAAGTGGGAAGTGAAGAGAATGATATTCAACGCTAGATCAATCAAATGATTCACCTACAACGGACACGGGATGAGGTATTTCAGAACACCTATAAGCTTCATGAGAGGATAAAGAGAATCTATGACCGGAAAACAAAGGAAGATGACTTCAAAATTGGATATGTGGTGCTTCGTTGGGATGCCAGGAACAAAGACAAGGGTAAGCATGGTAAATTTGAAACCTATGGAAAGGCCCTTATTAGATTTCACATTTTTGAGGACAAAATACGTTCTTATTGGATGAGATGATCAAAGAACCATGCTTAGGAGGACCAGTCAATGGCCAACATCTGAAGCACTATATTTTCTGAATTTTCCTAGTTTCATTGTACATACAGTTTAATCTTCTGCAAGTGTGGAGTAGAAGATCATTGGAGTTCAGAGCATGAAGTGAAGGCCATGGAGCTTCACTGATTTGCTGCGATTTTTAGTTTTTAGTCGTCAATTAAATAAGTTAGTTGTGAGTTATTTGAGTTGTCAGCATTTACTCACGCATTTCAGTTTAAGTTTTTGACTGTATTGGCCCATATGGTTAGGTACTTGGTCTATGATGTTCATGAAACCTCCAAGGAGCTGTCAACCCCAAATAAGGCTAATGTTAGAATCAGTATTTTCATACTGCCATCAATGATCAAAACTCCTCTTTTATATCATATTAGTGTCCCATGTTGAAATTTTTATCTTTCCACCTAGGTCCTCATGCAAAAATTTAATCATTGATGGTAGCCCAAGTCAAAATTCCACTCTCCCTCAAAAAATCAATATTTTCTGGCCCACCTTCCTGTGTATTACAGAGCATACATTCATTTTAAAATCTCATTTCATCATGTCTTGTGTCAGTCAAGTCTACATGAAGTCTGGTTATTCAAGGTCCCATTAGGTCACGTTTCTTTCCTCCAAGTTCCAATAAAAACACCATTCACTGCACAAGGCTAGAAAAAGCATGAGAGTGAAAGAAATAATATCCATTTTTCATTCAAAGACGATTTTCAAACATGTAACTATGGTTTCCAGAGCTCTAATATCCATTCCAAAAGTGTAAGTTTTGTTCCAGATTGTAATTTTATTTCAAAAAGAGAGATGTAATAATTTTATTTATTTATGTAATTTTATGTTTATGATATGTAATAAGTCATTATTCCTAGTTGTTTACTCAAACTCTATTGCCAATATCATCTAAGAGAAATTCAAAAGTCAAGATTGCCAAACTCCAACATCATAAGGAAATTAGAAAAGAGGTCAAAAAGGTGAAATGAAACATTAGAAAGTGGGTTTTAAATTTAACATATCAAATTCACTTAGCTATAAAGGACTTATTGGCTTCAAACTCAGCTTCATTTGCCTCTTACCACTGATTGAGAAAACCCCAAGAGATCCTTTTTTAGAGTTCTGTCTGAAAAACAACATAACAGAGTAGGCACTACGCATTCTCTTCTAGCGCTGCGCATTTCCTTAAGGTGTTGCACGTTCCCTTAAGGTGCTGCGTGCTTGCCTGAGGCGCTGCGTACTCTCCATTGGCGCTGTGTATTTGTCCAGGAAGGCTATAGTCACCTCCTCAACTCCTCCAAAGTGCATTCAACCACCAAACAAGTAAGTACTAGCTAAGGAATGTGTGTTTCTTTCTCCTTAAGTCACTCCCAAAGTGTTTAAAGGTTTAATTAGATATTTGTTGTTTATCCTATATATAAACCATAGATCTTCCCCAAAACTACCCTTGCACTCTCAATTCATTTATAAACTCCCCTTCACCTTCCTTCCTTTTCCCTAAACGTTTTTATCCCAAATACCCTCTAAACCCTTTCTCTGAAAACCCTAAGTCCTAGTTCCCACAACTACCTAGGCTCCCAAACCCCCTACATTGCAACAATTCCCCCCATGCCAAAATCTATCATATTATTCCTTTATATCCTCCTCCATTACATATATCCCTTCACCCACCTTCTTCATATTTACCCTTCCTGATTTCTTATTCCCAGAAAATGACATTCGAACTACCTTATACGTCCTCGGGTTTGATATTAAACACCATGGCAGAAGAGGAATACAAAGCACACAGTGAGGAAGAGGAAACAAATAGAGAAGAAAAAGAGGTCAAGAAAATACACAAAGGAGTCAAAATACACAAATTTGAGCCCACGGATCTCAGGGGACTCTTGGCATCTCCTATGACTATTACATCCTTCAAATATCTAGGTTGTTATGATTTCTGTCAGCAAGCTCGGGCAATCCAACATCATCTTGAGTTGACTAGGCTCTTCATATCTAAACACCAAGACAACCAAGTCACTCTAGCAAGTATCACATTTACTTTCTCTATTGCCATTATATCAGCTACCACTAGAATCCAAGATATTGGGGAGAAATGGTTTAAACAAGGTGATTTGGAAAGACATTATTATGAGCCTTACATGAAACCAAGATACCGAAAAGAAAGAAGGGGTTATTTTCATTTTTCACACCTCCTTGACAGATATGCCCCAACAAAGAAGATTATTATAAAATATCTTTCATGTGAAGGTATATTTTCTAGGCTCTATTCTTATCACATCCATCTTTTGATGCATTTCACTAGGGTAAAAATGCTCAATATACCCTACTATGTTTTCCGGAGTGTTGAGAAGATGGCCTACATTGCCAAAAAGAGGGAGTATAAAGATCAAATGAAGAGTCTCTTTCATCATTCCCTCATTAAAATAATAGTCCTTTATCATCTCAAGGAACTCAACATTGCATGGAGTACCTTCATAGCTAATCCCATATTCACTCATTCAACTACTCAGAATGTTCAAAGCATCCCTTCATCATCTCATCCTTCCACCTCCATTCCTCCATTTTAGCCCATAGAACATTCATCCTCATCCGATGATTCAGCCTCACCATCACCCCCATCATCACCATTCCATGAGCACATTCATTCGCCTAACAGAGATGAAGCCAGAGAGCAAGAGCACATTGAGCAGGGTGAGGTCATCAAGCCAAAAGGGGTTGATTTGGGAACTTTGACACATACTAATCAGAGAGGACATAGGAAAGTGTTTGCCCCACAGATTATGGGAGGGGCCTTGCTTTCTTCATCAACAAAGCAGGTATAGAAGGGTATGGAAAAGATGACAAAGATAGAGATCTAATAGTAGGAGGAGGACCTCCATGAGACAGAGCAATATTTTGACTTAGTTGACATAAGTGAGCATAATTATAGTGAGACCACAAGCATTTTCATCAAAGAAAAGGATGCACTCATCATGGAGCTCCAGGTCAACTTGCAGAGGGAAAAATACATCATCTCATATTATGAGCATGAAAACAAGCAGTTTGAGACCAAACATGAGATCATGGAGATTCAACTCATCAAGGTAAAGAGGGAGGCTAAAATTGATAAGGCTTTACTTGATGAAGCATATGGAGAATATAGTGACCAACTGGAGGAATAGGTGCCAACAAGAAGGCCAAGGGCTAGATGCCTAAAAAGAGCATTGGAGCTAGGAAAAAAGAAAGAGGCTAAACTAGCTAATGAGCTCACGCTAAATGAGCAATTTGCCAAAATGATCAATGAGAATCGGGAGCATTGGCTTGAGAGGGTGAAAAACCATCTTGAAAAGCTCCTAGACAAGGTCAAAAGAGACATCGACATTCAAAGAAATATGGCAAAGTATTATTTTTGAAGAAACCAAATAGCAAGGGAAAAGCTCAAGGCTGCTAGGGCAAGAATTGAAGCCTTAACTCATGAAGAAGAAAAGAAGAAGCTTGATATACTTGCAGACGTTCACTCCATGCTTAGCCACACCAAACATCAACTCCTTGACCAATTTTGAAGACTCTTGGTTCATTTTTTGTAATATTGTCTTTCCTGTGTTTTTTGAGGCAATTTCATATAAGCTCCTTAGTCAAACGTGCAGTGCCCACTTTTTTGAGGCCGTTTTTGGAGGAATGGAAACCACCAGTGGATTTAGAAGGACCAAGAAATCTAAGAAAACCATGTTTCTAACCCTGGAATGTAAAACTAGTAGGCGAAAATGGCAAAAAATAACCAAAAAAGCATGTTTCTGCCTCATTTTTGGACTAGGCGCTGCGCGTTTGAGTAGTGTTGGGAGAATGGAGTTTTGGAGGGTAAAATAAAACCCATTTTGAAAACAAAGGGTTGTTTTGGAAACTAGGCAGGATAAGAGTTCCAATGAGCTGTCCTAGGTTCAATTTGGATTCCAGGAAGGCAGGAAAAAGTGGTTCTGAAGATGGCACTGCGCGTTTGACAGTTGGCCCAACTTTTCACTGTTTCCCTCCAAATTTGAATTTTACCTATGGTAAATCAATGTTTTACTAATTTAATTGATGTGGTTGATCTAATTATTATGTTTTTATTATTACCTAGTGTAGATACATTAGGTAAATGGCCTCCAAGACTTGTAATGAATCGATTCACTTAAGTTAGGGATGAGTCACTTTGACGACCCTTCACTTTAGCTATCAGTTCAATTTTTGTTGTAACTTATCGTCCTCTCATGGATTCGACCCTTGAGGCTAAGATGAGTTGGTTTTGAGTTTTATATCATGTAATCTTTCATTCATTCTACAGGTTGGAATCTATTGGATGTTGTACTAGTGTTTCAGACTTTAGCATGGAATATATTGGATGAGTTGCACCTATTTTGGTGGGATCCCTGTGGCATGGTATTTTGATATTGTTTCTTCTTCAGTTACATGTGTGTGAATGTTTTGTATCTTCCATGATCCATTTCACTTCTAATATGTTTGATTTTCAAGGTGTGATAAGAAGAATACATCTTTTATGCTCTGTTTTGGGAAAATCATCATAAATTTTTTAATTTCTTCAGTTTAAAAGGAATCCATGATTTTCATGCTCTTTTTAGCACCTCACGGATCTAAACCATTTCATCACTATACTACAAAGTGTTAAAGTAACTTTCCTACCTTGCCCCATCAAATGTCTACAATTCTAATTCTCTTTGCCCTAGCCTAGTTCACTCTCTAACCTAATTCACTCATCGAGTGACTACCCCAATCAAATCAAATCAAACAAACCATGAGCTACTATATCTAGCCTAAAACTCTAATCTATACGGCTGTCTTGGCCGTGATTCTTTGGAGAGATCCCTCTCTGGCTTGGTAGGGCTATCTACCAAGTCAAAAGGTTGGCTTGTGGTTACCTCAGTTGGACTCTTCCTCAATCTTGGAGATCCAGAGGAATGATAACACATAGTAAGGTTGGGTGAATATGCACGGTTAAAAATCTTGCTCTATTATACTTTACAATTTTCTTTTTTATATTATAAATATTATATATTATGAATAATAGAGGTTAACAAACTTAATTGCATTAGTTACTTACATTACACACCCCCTACACCTTGTTGCATAGAGTCTCTCGGTGCAAAAAGAATTTAGTAACACTATTAAAATATATAATTTTTATAATAAAGTGAGGGTTGAAATCTATTTTTTTTCAAGAAATATGACACTTGCAATGCTTGAATCATTTTTAATGGTAGAAATGGATTTGGCACCAGAATCATTTTTAATAGTAGAAATGGATTTGGCACCATCATGAACCGATATGGCACCCAAAATTCTAAAGTTTCAAGGTAAAAATTTCAGCCAAATTTGCTCAAAATTCTACCATATTTAATTTCATCAAAATCATGGTAAATTTGGTTTGATCAAAATCATACCAAATTTAATTTCATCAAAATCATGTCAAATTTTCCATTACTTCCTTAAAAAAAAAAAAATTGACTACTCGTAATTCAAACCCAAGCTCAATTAGAGTTCATATTCAATCTTAACGTGATGACTATGCTTAAAAGTCACCAGAAATTAATTACATCTGATTTTCTAAAACACAAAATTCTGACCCCTGACTTCGAAGATGGTGGTTGTGAAATTTTCAAAACACAACGCAGTTGTCTATAATGGGACTTTTTGAAAGCCTTTCCGGTGGGTTTTTCCGGTCAAAATCCGGTAGCAATTTATTGGAATCACAAGTTTGATAGCTAGTTTCTACACAATCAAAGCGTCCCAGGGGTTTTTCAGGGTGTTGAATCCAAATATGCAGTTAAAAAACCATTTTAACTACAACAAATCAAGATTTAACCTCAATTTATTCTGCCGGATTCCGTCACCGGAATCTCCAAAAATTCGCATTATAGACAACTCCAAACACAAATACGATGAGGTTGTGGGCCATACATTATTAAATGCCAGCGTCTAAATTTCTGAAACATAAAGAAGCGTTTTTATTGGACAAGAAACATTGTTAGTGATATTGAAAGGCAACAAATAACTAGCCTGCACCGGATAACAACTTCACCATATACGCATGGACATGTTACGGGATATCCCTCTGGTTGAGAAAGGATTCTAGTTTCCACTTGGAAATACTCACGTGACGTGCCTTGATATTGTAGGTTGTCTTTTAATGTATTATCGGTGAGTGTGTTTAGGAGTTGAGCTAATCGCATTGTATTTCCTATTTTTAAATTAATAAAATAATGATGCAATATTGATAGTTTAGATCTGTGTGTACTTGTTGGTCATACTTTTTCTAGAGGCATGTCTTTGTAGTTTAATGTACTCAAAATCTGCAGTTTTGATGGAAATCTAGTAAATCTAGTTCCTAGTTGTTAGGTTGATTTTTCAGTGTTGAATTAATGTGCATTGTATTTTTTACTTTTTAATTAATAAAACAATGATGTAGTATTGTGAGTTCAAACTTGTGTACTGTTTGTTTGTACTTGTTCTAGAGTGATGTGTTTATAGTTTAATGTACTCAGAATATGCAGTTTTGATTGAAGTATAGTATTTCTGTTTCCTAGCTATTAGCCTGATTTTTCTGAATGCAAAATCTGGAGACCATTATTTGAAACTATAATGCTAAGATGTGTATCCTTACGGATAAAATTTTCAGTTTCCATCAGAAGTTGGTCATTGATATTCACATGGTTTGTTTGCATCCTTATGTATTGAATTTACATACTCTTGGTTTTATGCATGACAATCCATATGCATGTTTGGACATCATAATTGCTAGGGTCCATGGGTGCACATATTGGTGTGGTTGCAACATTCAAGAGAAAGAAAGGAGAAAAGTTGACACAGATTTCAATCGATTCAACAATTATCATTCTTGGTCGTGTCCTTTAAAACTACCTTTGGGTTTGTGCTAGTTCCTTGTAAGAGTTGGGGCAAGCTTCCAAACTATCAAGTCAGCCAGATATAAGATAGATTATTAAACATTTTTAGTCTGTTTGGTTCTATGTCACAAGGTTAGCCAAACTTCAACATTGAGGTTCAAAATTTGGCAAACCTAAAAAAAAATTGAGGCTATGCGAACCTCATCGAACCTCATTGACCAAGTCCATAGCTGAAAACTCATAACTTCTTGTCACAACTCAGGTTTGTAATCTATCCTTGAATTTCTAAGTCTTATAATAACTTTTTTTTTTTTTCTTATGTTTATTGATGTTGATTTCTTACTATTTTATTCTACGTTTCATTTTAAAGTTAATATATGTATATATATATAAATGTATATACACAAATCTAATGACAAACCTCATCTGAAACTCATCAAAAAATTTGAACTCAAACCAAACCTAATCATCACCGAACCCAAACCGTGTGACTTAGGTTTGTTTTAAGCATAACAATGACCTCTATACAATATGGGATTGTGTTGAAACCTAGTGTCATGTTCAAAATCTAATAAAATAAAAAACGTTGACTCAAAGTGTCTGCCTTGTGGAGATGAAATGAAAGTTGGTTGAATTTATGAAATAATATTTTTTATTGTTGCATTTCTTGATAAGGTTGGGTCGTATGGATGGCCCGACCTTCTAAAAAACCTTCATGTTGTCCATTCCTTTGAAGCAAACACATGATGTTTTCCCAAAAAGGGAAAAAAGGTTTCCTAATCATCTCTAGTGATATACTTGATTATATATAAATAAATTGAAATACATCCATTCAACAAATGCAATGTAAGAACATAAAAACTAAACGGGATGTGGCTTCTATTAACAACAGATGTACAATTTCAAGGAGGTATTTTACTTGACTAGCCGAGGTGCTAGACTGTAGTGCTTATTAAATTGCCATTTTCCAGATTCATTTGTAAATTTATTGTTTTCTAATAGAATTAAGTTTTTTTTAAATGCCTTTAGGCTTTAGACAACCTTCAACCCTATTTATCCTGTCAAGTAGGTACAACAATAAAGAAAATAGAACAGTCATTTTGTTGTGCAAAAGTGGAATGATCAATAGTGGATATGAGAGAGATATTTGGATGTTTTGATAAATTTCTTGAGCCAGGCAACCAATATTTACTGTGTTATTGACCCATTAATATGCGGGGGTTGTATATGCCCATTGTTGGATTTAACCAAGTACATTATCCAATGGTGGGCATATACAACCGCCCGCGCATTAATGGTAAATAACACTGTAAATATTGGTTTCCATTGAGCCAGGCCTCCACTGTTTGCCCTAGGTTTTTGGGAGTCAAATTGGAGACTATCTTTCCTTATGGGTACAAAAGCTAGATGTGTGATGTGAAACAAAGACAAAAATATGTATCTTAGTGCTATTCCATGGCATGATTATAGGTTTAGTGACATGTAGAATATCACAAATGCTTTTAGCTGCTATATGTACCAATTAAGAGTGTATTAGATTTGTAATTTATGCAGCTTATGGATGTAAATTAATAATTGTGCATGACCTGTATGCTTATTTGAGGCATTTTCAACAGAAAAAAGAAGAAGGTAAAAGTCAATTAGACAACACCATAATTTATTAATGATAATAAAAAAACCATGAACCAATTACTTTTCTCAAAATACATTTGTCCATATACATGGAATGTATTACATTTGTCCATAAAATTTTCTCCCATAAAAAAAACGTAATCGTTGCATGTTGGGGAAACATAAAACATTAATAGGTTCTTCTTTAGTGAAAGAACCATGTTATGATAGACCCAAGAAAAATGACAACAACAACCCATTCACATAATGGAGATATTTATTGATGGTGATCGATGATTTCTGTTGTTGTGGATCGTGATCCTATGTCATATTTGACATCTACATATGTTCTTATCACTAAACATCTTTTCAATGTCTGTAGAGCGATTGATGGTAAAATATTGAAATTGACAACTCCAATTCAGTGCTTCCTTATAAATGAGTTTTAAATTATCCTTGTTGGGTTGTGTTATATTCTTCCCACGACTAGCCCACGTAGTTAACCCGAGGGTTAGAAGGGGGGTAGATCCCCCCCTTCATTGCACTGATAGCATAGCGGGGGGAGTCACATGGGGCTTGAGGGGTGCAGGTAATTGCACTCTATGGGGTCCAGGGCAGCGCCTCGGAAAATTTTGTTTTTGGACCCTATATTAGGTTGGACAGATGTTCCTAGGGTTTTGTGCATGTTTTTCACACGTGGTTTTGGATGCAATGGTTTTGGACGCGATGGTTTCTGGTCCATGGTATTGGATACTTTGGCATGTATAAATATGTATTGTATACATTGAAAGGATAATAATGAAAAATCTAGCTGGTAGTCCCGATTTTGGGATCCAGGGCAAAATCTCTGTGTATATGTTTTATATGTTATTCTCTCACATTGTTTATTTTCTGTCTTTTAGAATTCGTATGCAGGTAATTTATGTACAACGTTAAAACCTACATTTGGTATTAGAGTTGTTTTGGCTTCAAGGGAACGCCTTTGTTGCTGAGGGGTTTCGCTCGGGTTTGTGGTAGACCTTGCTCAATGGGGGATCTGCGAGATCGATTCTGGTGGTGAAAGAAGATGGCGAGCAGTGGAAAGATAGAGATCGAGAAATTTAATGGTCAGAGTTTTGAGTTGTGGAAACTCAAGATGGAGGATTTGTTGGTGGATAAGGATCAATGGATTGCAATAGATCCAGGTGCTAAACCAATAGGAGTGTCCAATTAAGAATGAAAGAATTTAGATCAAAAGGCAAAGAGCACAATATGATTGTGTGTCTCAGATTCAGTATTGCTGAATGTATCAGGGGAAGCTACGAATAAGGCTTTGTGGGACAAGTTAGGGACTTTGTACCAATCTAAGTCTCTGGTGAATAAACTGTTCCTACAGAAAAAGCTGTATAATCCGAGGATGAAAGATGGAGACTCAGTGATAGAGCATCTGAATGCGTTTAATACTGTGGTAAGTCAGTTATCATCTGTTGATATCAAAATTTCAGATGAAGATAAGTGCCTTAGTTTGTTGTGTTCTCTACCAGATTCGTGGGATAGTCTGGTTATTTCAACAGGTAGCAATGCAATGGACTTGTAGTTTGATGAAATAGTCTCATCCTTGCTGATGGAGGAGACGAGATGAAAAAATATGGAGAGCCAGAATGGTGATGCCTTACTTTTACGATGAAGGTCCCAAAACAGAAACAAAAATAAGTCATCGAGTGGGAGATCTAAATCTAGAGGGAGATCTAAATCTCTAGGAAAACCTGTAGAGGTGGAATGCTAGAAATGCAAAAAGGAAGGAGGCTACAAAAGGGACTGTAAATCTAAAGCTCCTGACAAAGGAAATGGATCTGATGATGCTCCTTCTGCAAAGGCAAAAACCACCTCAGATGAAGGAGGGGATGCGTACTTGGTTTCTTCAAGTACACATGTAGATCATGAGGCATGGTTGATTGACTCAGGTGCATCCTTTCACTTCACTCCCCATAGAGAGTGGTTCTATGAGTATGATAAATATGATGGTGGTGATGTATTCTTAGGGGACAATAGGAAGGCTAGAATCGTTGGTTGTGGAAAAGTAAAGTTGAAGTTGCAATGTGGAAGGGTTAGAAAACTTCTGGGGGTTCTACATATTCCTGCATTAGCCAGAAATCTAATTTCTGTAAGCAAGCTAGATGATGCCGGTGTAAAAAAAATATTTGAGAAGGATACCTGCAAGATGGTTTGGGGGTGCTCGGATTGATGCGGGGAGTTCGAATTGGAACTATGTACAAGCTGCAAGGTAGCACTATTATTTATGGGTGCAACAGTTCTGTGGTTCCTGAAAATGGAGTAGAAAATCTAGTGGTCTTTGGAGAAAAGACCATGCTGTGGCATCAAAGGCTTGGACATATTGGAGAGAAGGTTCTTCAAATACTTCATGGTAAAGGTATGGTAGAAGGTATGAGTAATAGCTCTCTGGATTTTGATTTATGTGGAAATTGTGTATATGAGAAGCAAAATCAGGGGAGTTTCTCCTCTGGTGGTAAGAAGGCGAAACAAATATTAGAGCTTGTGCACAGTGATGTGTTTGGACCTATGAAGGTTCCATCACTGGGTAATTCTATGTACTATGTATCATTTATAGACGAATTTTTAAGGAATACATGGATATATTTCCTTAAGAAGAAATCTAAAGTCTTTGACAGGTTTAAATAATTTAAGGCTCTGGTGGAAAACCAGATAGAGAAGAAGATATAGGTGCTGAGGACAGATAACAGTGGAGAGTTTTGTAGTAAGGAATTTGAAGAATTCTGTAAGAAGTGTGGTATAACATGGTAGAAGACCACTCCATATACACCTCAACAAAATGGATTTGCAGAAAGAATAAATAAGACGTTGATGGAAAGGGCAAGAAGCATGCTCAGTGGTGCCAGGTTAGGACAGGAATTTTGGGCAAAGGCGGTGGAGACAGCGTGTTACCTGGTCAACATATCACCTTCATCAACGTTGGAGGATAAGACTCCACAAGATGTATGGATTGGTAAGAAACCCTCTCTTTCACATCTGAGGGTATTTGGATGTGATGCATATGTACATGTTCCAAAGGAGAAACGAAGCAAGTTGGATAGTAAATCTGAAAAGTGCATCTTTATTGGGTATAAGGATGGTTTAAAGGGTTATAAGCTTTGGAACCCAGTAACAAGGAAGGTTGTGTACAATCGATATGTGGTGTTCAAAGAGGTGAAATATGTTATTGAACTTGAACTCCAACCAAAGGAACTTGAAAAGATAGAGTTTGATCTAAAGGAGGAAGAATCAAACTCTACAGCAGAGGAGGAATTAGAAGATGAAGAGCCACAAACTCCGAGTGTGAGAAGATCAGTTTGAGAAATAAGGAAGAGAGAAAGGTATAGTCCATCTTCTTTTTGTTCAAATTTTGCTTTATCTATTACTGATGATGATCCCAGAACTGTGAAGGAATCAGTAGGTTCGGAGGATGGAAAACTCTGGAAAGAGGCCATGGTTGATGAAATGTCATCTTTGCACAAAACTGAGACTTGAGATCTGGTGGAGTTTCCGGCTGGAAGGAAACCAATTGGAAGCAAATGCGTGTTCAAGAAGAAGACAAATGCAGAAGGGAAGGTGGAGAAATACAAAGCTTGGTTGGTAGAAAAAGGTTATTCCCAGGTGCCGGGAATTGATTTTGGTGATATTTTTTCTCCTATTGCCAAGGTAACTTCTATTAGATTACTTATATCTGTTGTTGTTGCTTTTGATTTGGAGGTAGAATAGATGAGTGTGAAGACAACATTTCTTCATGGGGGTCTGGAAGAGGAGATCTACATGAAGGAACCTAAAGGCTTTGCGCTAAAGGGTAAGAAAGAACTGGTATGCAAGTTAAAGAAGTCTCTGTATGGGTTAAAATAGTCACCAAGGACGTGATATCAGAAATTTGATACATTTATACGGGGACTTGGCTTCACCAGAAGCAAAGCAGATCACTGTGTTTATTTTAAATTAATTGGTAACCATGTTATTTATCTGGTCTTGTATGTGGATGATATGTTGCTGGTTGGAAATGACAAAAAAATTATCCTGGATTTGAAGACCCATTTGGCCTTCAAATTCGACATGAAAGATCTTGGTGCTACAAACTATATTTTGGGCATGGAAATTAAAAGAGATCAGACAAAGAGGAAGCTCTAGTTAAACCAAAGGAAGTATGTCGAGAAAATATTGCAGAGATTTAATATGCAGGATAGTAAACCAATGAAGGTTCCTATTCCTATAGGTGTAAAGTTATCTTCTAAACAGTGTCCCAAGACATAAGAAGAGGAAGAGGACATCTCTCGCGTTCCATATGCAAGTGCAGTTGGTAGCTTGATGTATGTGATGGTCTGTACTAGAACCAACATTACACATGAAGTGGGAGTATTGAGCAAGTTTGTGTCAAAACTAGGGAAGGAGCACTGGATAACAATGAAGTGGGTTTTCAGGTATTTGCATGGCACTAGTGATTATGGTTTGTGCTACCAAGGAAGATCAGGATTGGACAGAGTGTTGGATATTCATGGCTTTGTTGATGCTGTTACACAGTAAAATGTCACTGCCATCATGTCAGTCTCCCCACTGTGTTGTGAAAACACATTCACCTATGCTCATGCTCCTCAAATGGCTAAAAAACCCTCTTTGCCTAAGTTAAATGAATCATCGTGTCTGTTAATAAAATAACTGCGCTGACAGGCGGAGTCCAATGTACCTGATGCGCTGCCAGCGCGGAAGCACACGTCTTTTCCGCGCTGGTCCCATTTTACGAATAGCGCACCCTCCGTTTGTCCTGTTAAGCACTGACCGGACCTCCTCTATAGTTGATCTGCGATGTCAGCGCGTCAGTTCAGTGTCTCACCCACGCTGATCCTGTTTGGGCGAAGTTGTTCTAACAACCAACCTTCCAGATCCCTCCAGACTTGTTTGTTAGCATTGTTGAGGTCGCCATCCTTTCCCTGGCATGTCAGTTCGACTGACCATCCACTTATCTTGGGGGAAAGCTCATCCTTTAGCTATTCAAGGAGACTCCTTCTCCTTTATAAGCTTCCTCCATTTCCCATGAGCAACTAGTTTTGGAACATATAGACTTTGATTGAGGAATTCTTAGTGCATTAGTGCTGCTCTTTGTAGGCA
>APFE030267124.1:2002-22100 GCA_000404065.3 Pinus taeda | reverse complement strand
AGAGATTGTGTTCAAGTATGGGGTTAGTACAGGGAGCTATAAGGATAGACTGTGACAGCCAAAGTGCAATTTTTCTTGGCAAAGAACCCTGCTTATCATTCAAAGACAAAGCACATTGATGTTCAGTATCACTTTGTGAGGGATATGATAGAAGACAAAAAAGGTGTTGCTAGTAAAGGTGGACACTTTGAAGAATACTATAGATGCATTGACAAAATCTGTGAGCTCTGAGAAGTTCTCTTGGTGTAGAGAAATAATGGGCATTGCAGGGCTGGATAAATGACTAAGATTTCTTGTGGCCCCTTGTGGAAAGAAAACAACAAGTGGGAGAATGTTGGGTTGTGTTATATTCTTTCCACGACTAGCCCATGTAGTTAACTCGGGGTTAGAAGGGGGGCGGAGCCCCCCCTTCGTTGCACTAATTGCGTAGCAGGGGGAGTCACAGGGGGTTTGAGGGGTGCATGTAACACCACCCTATGATAATAGGTTGGGCAGACCTACCTATGGTTTTGTGCATGTTTTTCACACATGGTTTTGGAGGCCATGGTTTTAGACTGATGGTTTTCGGTCCATGGTATTGGATGCTTCGTCATGAATAGATATGTATTGTAAGATTGAAAGGATAATGATGAAAAATCAAGCTGGTAGTCACGGTTTTGGGATCAAGGGGAAAATCTCTGTGTCTATGTGTTTTATGTGTTATGCTCTCGCATTATTTATTTTCTGTGTTTTAGAATTCATATGCAGGTAATTTCTGTACGGGGTTAAAACCTACAGTCCTTCCGAACCTAATAGATGCCTTTCATTTGATTACACATCAACTCCGAGTTGGTGAAGACTTCAATATAATTGGCATCATTTTGTTTTGCCTCTTTTAGCCCTTCAACAAGGGAAATGTAATATGCCTCATTGTTTTTTGTCATTCAAGGCACTTCTCTCTTTTCATGAAATAAATGATTTGTCGACATATTGTAAAGGACAAATTTAACAACTACTCAACCTAGATTTGGAAAGAAGGACACTTCAATGCATAAACACCATTTTTTACACTTTAAAAACCTAGAAAATAAGATATCAATAAATTCATGTTAAACAAGTAGACAATTATCTATTTCTTAATACTCAACATGTTTTTCAGTGCTATATAATTGAAAAAAGAAGATAATTTTATTCAAAATTCAATGTAAGACTGACTATTTGAATATTTTAATAATTGTATAATTGTTTGAAGAAAACATAAATTTAAAAGAAGACAACTAACATTCACAAGTAATTATCAAGAGAGAGAAATCGAGCCCTAATTTATACAACAATTGGCTTCTCAACATGGTTTCAGAGCTATGGTGAAGACAATAGCATTGTTAAGGAAACCCTAAGTAGGGCTAAAGCTGGAAGAAGTTAGAGAAAAAATTCTAATATGTAGATAAGTGTAGATCATAAAAAGTGTTGAGGATAATTGAACATTTAGATCTCTGAGGACTGAACTAATTCAAGCTGTTCATCTCTATAATATACAAAGACTATAAGGAGGATGAAGGCTAAAAACACAAGAGAAAGGCCAATGGGCAGTCCAAATCATTGTGACATACAAATTTTGTGGAATACAAATTTTAGTAGTATCTTCTCTTTGTAACATGCAAAGGACTATACTTATGCAAATTTGAATTTTTTATAACATCATATCTTTATGGAATATAAATTCTATGGCATAACATCATTTACATATTTTAAGCACTCCATATTATATACAAATGCAAGGTCTCCAAGGTACTAATGTATCATATCTCCTATAATTCAAAGATTAGAAAAATTTAGAAGAGGAGTTTGGGTTTATGGCATAAACTTTCTAAGGTACAATCGAAGGTATATCAACGAAGATTCTAAAGCATATATCATATATGAAGAATCAAGGCTAAATGATGTGAATTCCTGTACAAATATAATGCAACCTTTTTTATGACAACACGAGTTCTTGTGGACGTGTAATGTGGGTCTCTGTGGCAATATATTTCAATGTGACAAAATATTCTATGGTGACACATCTCTCCATGATGCCATTTCTTGTAGACATATGATAGGTGAATATGGACTGAAAAAATTTAAATAGCCCAAGTAAATGACATCGAGTTATCCATCTCTGAAAGAATGAAGGCCAAAGTGTAGAAAGATAAGAAAAAATACATATACTATCACTCAAGTAAGACTAAAAATATCTCCCTGACAACCTCCTATGACGTTCGAAATTATTATAGCATCATGCTCCTAAAATCCAAGGGCATTCGTGATGACACTAAGATTGAAATTATATGAAACATTCAAAGTTTGTGGCAACCTCTGCGAATTTTGTGACAATATATATGTTTTTGGAGCAATGTCTTATATGCGAACTCTACATTGTTTGAGGACTTGAGGGATGATAAGGACATAACTCATATGTGAAGATTAGAAGTATGAGGGTCACAATTCATGTGAAAACCATGGCAGACATCCAAACAACTAAATCAATTTTTTATCTCTAAAAAAGCATTCACATGTTATTGAAAAAGACATGGCTACAAGGAAATTTGCAAATTAAAATTATAGTTATGTAACAAAAAATGGACCAAAAAATATGGAACAGACCGAAATCATCACTGTAAATAAAATCTGAGACTTTGTGGTAAAAGAAGTTGAATTATCAATCAATACTAAGCCTAAAGATCCAGCATGATAAGGCATACCTTTGTGAACTTTGAAGTAGTGTTATATCTCCTTTAAGAAAGGACCGTCAAAAGTAAGATAAATGAAGCTCTTCCTATGGCACAAGTATAAGTAACAATTATGCCTCCAACAATGACACTCAAAAAGAAGGTTTGAAGGAAGATGATACATGTCAATTGAAGAAATGTCAAAGGACCTAATTTATGCAAGGATCTATAGGTAAGATTGAAGAGGTACATATAAAACTTTGATTATTTCAAAGTTCTCTTTCTATATTGCAGAAAATGTTAAAGTTTTCTAGGTCATGAAAATTCATATAAAGAGTAAGCTAACAAATAGTGATGTAAGGATCTGTATAGATATATTAGAGATTTAATTAATATGTTAGCATTTGAAGTCTCTCCTTAAATATGAAGTCTCTCAGGTTTGTGTTTATGTTATTCAATACATCTACTCTTAATAGAACTTGAGTTACTCTGAATATATGCTCGATTGATGATTTTCATTAGGGTAAACTTAAATAGAAGTCAAATATTACAAACTAAACCAATAGACTACTAACTACAATTAGTCATCTGATAAAAAATACCTTTTTTAGGTGATTTTTTTCTCTTCATACTAGACTCGTTACCTCTCCTTGGTATTACATGAATGAACTCAGAAGAAATAGGAAAAATCAAGGTATTATGAAGCAAAACACCTTAGCTTAATATGTGTTGTAATTCACTGGTGATGCATTCTTGAATTCCTTGAATGCATATTGGTTGGGCATTTACATAAATAATTTCCATTAGTTTTCATATGTTTAAGCCGAATTCCGTCGTTGAATGCAGACAGGGCTACACTTGGTGGCTTTACTTTCCAAAGAAAATGTTGGAAAGCCAACTTCATCTCTTGCTTTATGGTTCCATGAAGCCAATTGTAATTGTTGAATGAACAAGTTGAAGCTTCCATTCCTGATTGCCCTGTTTCTTTCACTCATAGATAGTAATCTTACTGCCACCACATAAATGTTAAACTAATAGCATTAGACTTGCTGATAGATATGGAAATGATGCTTTAAAGTAGTAGACAAATTTGCATTTCCATTACAACAGTTTTTTATTTAATGTTCACTTAAGCTGGCCACTCTGCATAGGTTGAATGAAACTTGATGGAGATGATATTTACTTACGCGAAGATAATGAAATGCTTAAAAGAGATATTCAAGTGAAAGAGGAAGAAAAAATAATGTTGCAGAACTCTCTTCATACCCTACAACAAGATAATGAAAAGTTGAAAGATGACCTTCAGAATGCCTGCAAAGAAAGTGATGAAAGATTTATGTTATAAAATAAGAAATTTTACAACTACAAGAGAAAAACATAAGCTTAGAAGAACAAGTTGATTCCAACTAGGTTGACAATGAACAACTTCAAAACCAAATTTCAGTAAAGCTTGATACCATACAAAACCTTGATAAACTGGTGTTTTCTTTATATCAGGAAAAGACAAACCTCAACTCTAAGGTTGGATCCTTGAAAAATCAAATTCAAAACCTTCTACTACTGGTCAATACACTTGAGGATATCAAATAGAAGACAATAGAAGCTTTGGTAACTCGTCAATAGCAATTACAACGGTTGGAACTCACAGGGCAGGAACTTAAAGAAATAAATTACAGCTTGATGCTGGATAAAACAACATTGGAAGCAAATTAACAAGATATATATGAACAACTTGAAGCCTGACAGTAGATGTTGAAAGAGTTACAGGAAGAAAACTCTAAGATGATGGATCAAAGAGACAACCTTGTTTCAGAACTTGCAAGTAAAGTGCATGCATTTCTGATCTTGAAGAGGAGCTTATTCACTTAAAACAAGAAAATTCAGAAAAAATTGGTAGGTTTAATGATGATGTCCAATAGCTACAAGAAGCACTTAGTAGCTCAAAATTAGAAAATTTGAAGTTGAAGGAAGAATATCAAAATGTGGTTGAAGATCACCATTCCTTGCATAACAAATTTAAAGATCTAGAAGAAGAGAAAATAGTGTTGGAACAATGAAATTTAGCTCTTGGGTCTAAGGACGAATCCTTAACAGATCAGATAAAAACTCTACAGTCATTGGTCCGCGAATTGAACAAATGCAAAGAGCAATGCCATTTGCTAGAAGAGAAAAACAATCTTGAGAATGAATTATTAGATAAACTAGGCAGGGTTGGAGAGGATGTTAGAAAGCTCAAGAAGCATATGGTAGCATAAAAGAAGATAATATAAACTTAATGTGTGTCATACTATTTTTTATATGGGAAGTTTAGCTTGCTCTAATTTACTATTTATGTTTGGGGTGCTAGAACATGGCTTAAATATGTAGTTTGTTGTAAAAATAATGGTGGGTCAAGAGCTGGTTTTCTTTTTAGTACTGATTCAATCCAGGAAACAAATGGTATTTGGACTATCAGAGTGCTGATAATTCACTATTATATGCACAATCAATTGTTCTACATCAATAGATCTCCATTCTAGTAGCAATACCCTGCCTCATTTCAAGCAATGAGATTGCACCATTACGTATGATGCATGGACCATGTCCTTGACCAAGAGGGCCCCATTGCTCTTCCTAAGAAAGAAGTTTGCGTGTTGTGTGACTTCAGATAGGTTTTTTTTGCAGGAGGTGCCCATATAAATGACAACCAAAGCAACCATCATGGATGCAAAGGAATATATTCCAGAGCTTGAATTACGGAAGCCCATTGCAAATATGCCCTGAAAGAAGTTTTCTTGCTCTGTTCTCTTTTAAATTCTTGTCTTATTATTCTTCAAGTTTAATTTTGCTTTCCAATCAGTGGTTCATAGCTCCTTTAATATTACATATAATAAAATTTTCATGCATACCTCTAGTCCCAACCGGGGGCTATTAATATGGTTTTCTTTACGATCCATGTTTCTTATCTACCATTTGTTCATGGATTTTCTTGGCGCTGGGAACATTTTTCTCATCTGGAAAATTGTTTCCTCAGGGCTAGATATCCCCGTACCATCCTGATGATTGTGGAGTTAAAATCCTCTTTTTTCTTGATGGATAAGAATTATAAGGATATGGAATCATTATGTCGGCAAGGGCCTGAACTACATCTAAGTTTTTGATGTATCAATTTTCAGAGTGTAGAAATTCTCACTGTAGATCACCTGATAATGCAATATACTAAAGAAAAATGCTTGATCTACTTCTACAAAAAAACTTGTGGAAGCTTAATTGATTTTGAGCAAGATCAAATAAAACACATATAACAGAGAATAAGAAATCAATCGCACATGAACACAAAATAATACTTTCGGGAAAGCCTCAGCTAAAAACCCCACTATCTGTATTATCATACAAGTGGAAATATCTCAGGATTACACAAAGCTTTAACTCACAAGCTATCCAACTCTCAGTATAATCCCTCACTGCTGCTCATAGACAGAATATACAACACATATGCCTTCCTTCAGTCCTCCAAGCCTCCTATTTCCTTGCGCAGTTTCTCCTAAGTCCTCAAGCTGCCACCTGTGTGTAATTACCTCACACACAACTCACCAAACTAAAAACTAATTGCGCAATCCTCAAGGAAAGAATTCCTTTTGCATGCAAGAGATATCCTCTGGGAATATTCCTACAACTGATAGTACACTGTCCCATCCTTTGATCTCAACTGGGTCTTTGTTTGAACTGACATGCATGAATTATTTATGAGAGAATATTCAGTTATTTGAAGTACACTAGTTGCATGCATGCATGCCTTGAATAACTAAACTCACAACCAGTTCCACAAACTGTTGGAACTAATCTAACTTGACTTAACTCAATTAATTGAACTAACTAATTACAACTCAAAGTACAACTCATGCTGATCTCCTTAATTAAGGGATAACTTCCTCAATCAAAGGGATAATTGTTGCATGTCTTCACATAGAATTTGTGTTTGATTTTCTCTAACTAATTAACTCAACATGAATTAATTAATTATTTTACAAATAGCTGCTAAGCTCAAATTCAAATTTTAATTCACAATTTTAATTTAGGGACTAATTAAAATTGGAATGTATCCCGAAATGCTATTTATAGCAATGTTATTTTTAGCATTTCTATATTTAGCATTTCTTGTTGCTATTTTCAACACTCCCTCTCAACAAGAAAGGGATTATCTGTCACCCTGATCTTGTTTCTGTGGAACTCGAATTTGCATTTTGATAATGCCCTAGTCAAAATATCTGCATCCTGCTTCTCGGTCGAAACATGCTGCAACAACATGATCCTCTTCACGACACAGTCTCAGAGACGATGATATCGAATATTGATGTGCTTGGACCTATCATAAAATATTGGATTCTCAAAGAGTTTGATACAACTTTGATTATCACAATAGATCATAGTTGGATCCATCCTCTGATAAAAAAACCCAACTAGAATTTTCCACATCCAAATGGCCTCACATACTGCCTAGCTTGCAACCATGTATTTAGCCGCTGCTGAGCTAAGTGCAACTGATCTCTATTTCCTATTGTACCAAGAAACTGCATTTGAACCAAGGTTGAAAATTCTTCCTAGAGTTCTCTTTTGATCTAATGGACTCCCTGCCCATTCTGCATCTTTGAAGCCCTGAAGCTTCACTCCCTTTGTTCGTTTGTACCATAATCCATACTGAGATGTGCCTATGAGGTATATCAGCACATGCTTCGTTGTCTTCCAAAACAACTTGGTATGTTGAACCATAGCTTGACTCAACTGGTTCACTGCAAAGCACAAATATGGTTGTGTATTCACTAAATACATCAATGAACCCACAAGATGCGAATACACAATAGCAACTACTACCTCACCTGAAGTAGCATCCTCATTCCTCCAGTTACCTACTAGAGGAGTCTGCATGGGCTTTCACTTCTCCATGTGGAATCTCCTGAGTATCTCATTGGCATACTTGTCTTGAGACACAAACACTTCCCCATCCTTCTACCACACTTCCATGCCTAGAAAGTAGTTCATGAGACCCATGTTTTTCATCTTGAACTCTCTTGCAAGGTCCTCCTTGCAAGACATGATCAACTAATCATCACCTGTCAATATCAGATCATCAACATAAAGAACAATGATTAATGGCTTACCTTCTACCATGATGTGGTATAGGTTCACATCCGCTTCACTCTTTGTGAAGCCCAACCCGGTGAAATAGCTGTCAATCTAGGTCTACCAAGCATGAGGTGCTTGCTTCAGCCTGTATAAAGCTCTCTTTAGTCAGCACACATATGAATCATGATCGAAGGTCTCAAATACTTCCGGCTACTCTATGTACACCTCTTCCTCAATCTTGCCATTGAGGAACGTAGTCTTCACATCCATCTGATAGATCTTGCAACCCATTTGTGTTGATAGTGCCAACATCGATTTGATAGATGAGTACCTTGCTGCAGGAGAAAAAGTCTCATCATAGTTGATCCCCTCGATCTGTGAGAAACCACAGGAAACAAACCTTGCCTTATGTTTCTCCACACTACCACCAGCTACTTGTTTTACCTTGTAAAGACATTGGGAACTCACCACTGACTTGTTCTCCGATCTTGGAACAACATCCCAAACACTGTTCCAAACTATGGAGTCATACTCCTCCACCATATCATCAACCCAAAATTGTTGCTGCATTGCTTCCTTGAAGGAAGATGGTTCGGTCTCTATACATTCCCCAGCCAGGGCCATGTACCCAGTGTACCGCTCAGGTGACCTCCTTTGTCCGCGCTGAGAAGATGGTTGTCCCACATTCTCTATCGCATCCATCAACAATTTGTTAGCTTCCCTTGAGCATTTCTGCCCATCTTTGGAAGAATCTACATGAGTGGATGTCTCCACTCCTAGATCCTCTGCATGCGGCTGCTCCGCATCAGTCTGAGGTCCCTCCTCCTTAGGAACCAAAAGTTCCTCCTCTGCATGCAACTTGAGCTCCCTCTCAAGGGAAACTCACATGGCCTTCTACTCATCAAACTTTAGATCTCTGCATACCACTATCCTCTGACTGGTAGGCAAGAATACCTGATAGTTGTGGGGTGTATCACTGTACCCCACAAGTATCCCCAACTCAGCTGTTGGCTCTAGCTTATTCCGAGCATCTTTGGTCACATGGAAAAATACTGATGAGACAAATATCCTGAAGTGACTCACATCTGGTCTCTTCTCGGAGAAAGCATCCTCTAGTGTCTTCATCCCGACTATACGATGCAGGCTTCTATTATGCAAGTATACCACTGTATTGCATGCCTCAACCCACAAATGAAGTGGTAGGCCTTGGTCATGCAGCATTGCCCGAGCTGCTCCCACAATCGTTTTGTTCTTCCTTTTGGCCACCCCATTCTGTTGTGGGTTATGGGGTGTCGTCAACTCCTTTTTAATTCCTTCTGCTGCACAGAAGTCCTTAAACTCTTGAGAGACATACTCTCCACCATTGTTGCTTCACAAGGCCTTGATTTACTTTCTAGACTCTTTCTCAACCAAGGCTTTGAGCTCACAAAACCTTGAGAAGGTTTGGTCCTTCTTCTGCATGAAATATATCCAGAATATACGAGAAAAATTATCAATGAAAATAACATAGTACCTTTGTTAGCGATGGAGGCTGTCAAGAATGGTCCACACACATCTGTATGAACTCACTCCAAGATTGCTCAAGCTCGACTGTCTCAATCCTGAAAGGAAGATTTTGCATATTTACCCAACGTACAACCTTTGAATATATCCACTTGCTCGAGTTTACCCTTGGGAAGTCCAGTAGAAATCTGCTGCATGATCTTCAAGGCCCCATGGTGCAAGTGGCCCAATCTTCTATGCCATAGCTCGCCAACATCTTCACTTTGCACCAACTCTGCTTTGGAACTCAAAGCAACATAGTCATCTACCTCCAGCTTGTAGAGATTCTTCACTCAAATCCCAATCCTCTTGGTTTGTTCTATGCCGATGTGTCTTAGGAATGTCTTTCCTTTACTAAATACTACATCATAGCCTTTGTCTTCCAACATTGTGACGGATAGCAGGTTCTTCTTCAGTCCACGCACATACTTTACATCAGTTAGGGTGAGCGGAGCTCCATGCTCCCTCTGAAACACAACCGTGCCTTCACTTGAAACAAGATACTTTCCATCATCGCCCATCTCTATGCGCATTTGGAGGTCCTTCTCCTCCAAGGTACTGAATAAACTCTTATCGCTGGTCATGTGGAATGAGGCTCCACTGTCCAGGTACCAAACACAAACCACCATCAATGAAACCATGCATGCGATGAGGGTGAAATCCAATTCGAACTATGAGGCCAGTGCCTCACCATTTGATCCTTTCGATGATCCCTTCTTGGATTTCTTCTGTGGAAAATTTGTTGCATAATGGCCCACCTCATGAAAATTAAAGCATTGCACTTTAGATTTGTCAATATTATTCCCACCATGGGAAGAAATCGATTTGGAATGGGAAGCTTTCCCTATCCCTTTCCTCGCCTTACTCGCTAAGGCTATATTTTATCCATCATCATGCTTTGATGAAGAACCATCTTTGATGCTTCTCCTGATCTCCTCCTACATGAGATCTGACCACAGTCGTTCCCTATTTGGCAGTTTCTCTCTTCCATTTACTGAGTCTTGGTAGCTATGCTAGCTCTTAGGAAGACTGAGGAGAGAAGACTCACCATGTCATCATCGGCTATCGTGATTCTTGCACTTCCAAGCTCATCCCTGTAGGTGGTGAGCTTGTTCATATATGTAGAGATCATGTCGCCCTTTTCACACTTGATTTTCCGAAGCTTGTCTTTTAGTGCTAGCTTCCTCTGATTTCTATTGTACTGATATAGATCCTTCAATGTTTTCCACATTAAAAATGATGTCTCCTTCCCACGAATACTCGAGACAATATGGTCTCGAACTCCCTCCAGAAGGATCCTCCTCACTCTAGCCACACATTTCTTCCATTTCGCCAATTCTTGGGCATTAGCTGTTGCTGGATTGGGGACTTCTTAATCAATGAAGTCCTTCAAACTATTGTCCTCTAATACTGCTTCCATGTGATCCTTCTAGGCTATATAATTTGAGCTTCCATCCAGGGCATAATCGAGTCTTAAACCATTGAACGCCATTAGTGAACTTTGAGATGTGATAAGAATTTGATTTCTATAATCAAGAACTTCAAACTTCGAACTTCTCCCTTCTTTGTATACTATTCTCCACTTTGATCACCTTTGCTCTAATACCATGTAGAAATTCTCACTGTAGATCACCCAATAATGCAATATACTAAAGAAAAATACTTGATCTACTTCTATAAACGAACTTGTGGAAGCTTAATCGATTTTGAGCAAGATCAAATAGAACACATTTAATAGAGAATAAGAAATCAATCACACATGAACATAGAATAATACTTTGGGGAAAGCCTTAGCTAAAAACCCCGCTATCTGTATTATCACACAAGTGGAAATATCTCAGGATTACACAAAGATTTAGCTCACAAGCTATCCAGCTCTCAGCATAATCCCTTACTGCTGCTCATAGATAGAATAGACAACACATATGCCTTCCTTCAATCCTTCAAGCCTCCTATTTTCTTGCGTAGTTTCTCCTAGGTCCTCAAGCTGCCACCTGTGTGTAATTACCTCACACGCAGCTCAGCAAACTCAAAAATAACTGCGCAATTCTCAAGGAAAGAATTCCTTCTGCATACAAGAGATATCCTCATGGGAATATTCCCGCAACTGATAGTACATTGTCCCATCCTTTGATCTCAACTAGGTTTTTGTCTGAACTGATATGCATGAGTTATCTATGAGAGAATATTCAGTTATCTGAAGTACACTAGTTGCATGCATGGATGCATTGATTAATTGAACTCACAATCAGTTCTACAAACTATTGGAGTTAATCTAACTGGACTTAGCTCAGTTAATTGAGCTATCTAATTACAACTCAAAGTACAACTCATCCTAATCTCCTTTTAAGGGATAACTTCCTCAATCAAAGGGATAATTGTTGCATGTCTTCACATAGACTTCATGTTTGATTTTCTCTAACTAATTAACTCAAAATGAATTAATTAATTATTTTACAAACAATTGCTGAGCTCAAATTCGAATTTTAGTTCACAATTTTAATTTAGGGATTAATTAAAATTGGAATGCATCTTGAAATACTATTTATAACAATTTTATTTTTAGCATTTCTATATTTAGCATTTCTTGTTGCTATTTTCAACACAGAGATACTTTAAAGTTATATGATTCCTTGAATTTTAGCGTGCTATCTTTTGTTCTTGATATGAATTTTGACTACTTCTCATAATTGATAAAGAGCTCAGCTACAGCACATATAAATCTGGTTATTTGAACTAGGCTAGACTTGCTGAATGGTAGTCCAATTTAGTAATTTTTCAAAATAAAATAGTATACTTTTGAATATAAGTGTCTAACTTTGAGGTGCATATCAGAAGTGGGTTTAGATCTTCTGGGCTAATATGGCTTTTATGTTCACTGTTTTCTCTCAGGTCTCAGCATTAATATTTTATATGACGATGTGAGATCCTGCTCATATGTAGATGTTCACAAAATGTGGTATTTTCTTGTCCCCGATGGCTAATGCCTTGCGCCCACAAAGCCTCCTACTGAAACATAAATTGCATAATTTCTGTGTCTGTTCTGGTTGAATTTAAAATCAAATGTTGAAGTAAGACAGGCACCCTTATTTACAATGTAAATACAACATTGCCTATGAATATATATGCAATCTCCATGATGTTATGCTTAGAAATAAATGGGATTCAAATGGGTTTTCAATGGTTTACTAAGAAACAGATTTTATTATTACCATGTTGTTGCAATGATATGTTTAATTCAAATGTTTAATTGTGTTGTTGAAGCAATTCTTTGTATAGAGTTTTGGAACTCTACGCAATTTGCAGACAAAAGAATAACCTCAACAACATAATTACCAACTATAAAAACATGCGCATTCAGACTCAAATGTATCCTAAAAAACATGATGGTATGTATTCATGTGATGGAGATTTCCATTTTCTGGGTTTGCAAAAAAAACTCATTCATTCATAACTCCATTTTAATAAGCACATCTACAAAGAAAGACAATGTGCAGTTCCAATAAAAAAAGTATGGTAATGTGCAGTTTAAACTTAGAAAATTTGTGATTCTCCAGTGAAGGGTATTTAACCTTTTCCAACTAGAGACTTGCCTAAAATATATTGACATGCACACACTCTTAACTCAGTTAACTCACACTCTAAATATGAACTGCACTTAACTCTTTATCCATCACTCGACTTGACTCAACGCTTAGTTAACTGACTCTCTAAATTTAGTTGACTCCTCATGTGATAGTAATTACAATTTCTAACACTCCTCCTTAATTACGAACGTATGACTCAACATGAATCAACTACGTCTGCTCGGATTACAAAAGAAATTGACTCAATAATCACTCAAACATGCCTATTGGTCTATGACTCAGCTAGGGTTAAAATGACTCTATACTTTCATAATTTTGCATTTTCTTTTTCTCTTTTTCAAAATTTTATATCCTCGAAATTCCTTCATTCTTTCTTGCGCTTTCTTGTTGTAGGCTCCATATTCCTTTACTTGTTGTTGTTGCAATTTTTCTTTGACTTTTCTTGAATTTTTGCTGAAACACAATTTGATCTTGTCTACTACATCTTCGTCTTCAAATATTCATTCAACCATGGATTGCTGCCACAACATTGTATCTTCAAGCTGTCTTATTTTCTTTGCTTCTTGTGCTTCATATTGCTGACTTTCTTTCTGCCTTATTTCTTGATAGAAAAATATTATCTCTTCTTGACTCCATTGTTGAAAAATGGTTTTAGTGTATTCATATTTGTCTTTCATATCATTCTTTTCACTTTCATCATGCATTGCTGCTTTTTTCCTATAATCTGCACACTCAAGATCAATATTCACCATTTCATTCAATTCCTTTATTTTAGCTGTTGCTTTAAGACTTGCATCAATTTTTTCTATTGGTTTCTGACCATTCTTCAATGAGCTTCAAATATGCATCAAATTTATTGACAACCTTGTTTTCAACTTTTGCACCCATGCTATTTTGTACACCTTCATATTTAAAAACAATGTTAGAAACATCTTTACTATGCTCTTTAGTGAGATCTTCCTGCTCTACCTCTGCCTTCTTTTCAACTGCATGGAGGTTGTCTTCCATTGTTATGCTGTTAGTGGATATTCTCATAAAAATCTCTTCAATCACTTTATCCTCTTCTTGATCATAGTTGTTGCTAGATGATATACTGCTTCATAAGCAGTTCCAATTGCTTCATATCTTGCTACTACAGTGGCATATTCAACCTTCAATGTTTAAGCAAACATTGTGCTTACCATATTGCCACAATTAATCCCTGTTTCAAAAAAGAAACCACACATATCATCAACATAATGTTCATCCACACTATGGTGGGATATCTGAGTATGCATGTGCTCATTGTCAATTTCATTGACAATTTCAACTTCACCAAATCCATCAGTTGCGGCTAGATTCACCAATTCACATATCACTTTGCATTCATCATCCACATGTGTCTCATCATAGTGGGATTCACCATCCTCTGTATCATCTACATTACAATGGATTTCTTGAGCATTAATATGCTCTTGCTCTATTTCACACACAGACGCTTTAAATTCTCTCTCTGCAATCTTTGTTGCATCTTCTTTATCCATATGCATGCTTGCATAATGGGTTTAAATTCTATAGTCTTGACAACCATCATCCACTTTTGAGTGGGATTCTCCAAGCTCTATTTTCATCTCAGAGTCTTGCACATATACTCTTATATCTGCGAATGACTTCTTTTCTTCTGACATAACCTATTGCTGCATGTCATTCTCATTTGCACCAAATTATTCTTCATCTTTTGCTAGACTTCTCAGTTCCTTAGTTGTGGCCTGAACCTTTCTAAAAATGGAAATAATCTTTACCTCTTCTTTTTTATTTCTTTTCTTAATATGCTTCAGTTGCACTTTTCAACCCATGACTGTAGTCTTTCCTCTATTTTATAGATTCTTTCATGATTTCATGAGGCTATCTTCGATATCGCCCCCGAAAAAATTATGATTTTCAATATGCACCCTCGTAAGGCACAATCTTCACCCAAAATCTTGTCATGCATGTGGCTTCTTTTAAACAAATTTTCATGCCCTTTTCTGAAAAATTGTTCCTAACTTGGTTAACATTTTCTGGACTGATTGAGTCCTGCATGCTAACTCTCTTCCCAACAATGATAACCTGTGTTAATCCTCTCACATACCAACATAAGCTTGACCTGCGTGGATGCAACGGGCAGTAAGTCCAAGAATTGTAATGTTACCCTTTGTTATGCTTATCAACGTGATAATGCCATGTATACCATAATAATGTGCATTATAGCTCAAACATGAGAAAAATTATATTACTCCCTTTTCACATAGACTGCAGCTAATCCATTCTCCCTGGTTCTTTGTAACCTCATTTTGATACCAATTTGTTGGAAAGACAGAGGAGACAAAAACATAAACTCACACAAAACGCAACGTTTTCCCTGGTTCTTTGTAACCTCACTTTGATACCAATTTGTTGGAAAGGCAGAGGAGACAAAAACATAAATCACACAAAACGCAACCTTCTCCCTGGTTCTTTGTAACCTCACTTTGATACCAATTTGTTGAAAACGTAGAGGAGACAAAAACATAAATTCACACAAAACACACGGTTTGTGACTCTTCTATTGATCACACAAAACATTATTCTTACAATGAACCGAATGAAGGGTATTTAACCTTTTCCAACTAGGGACTTACCTAAAATATCTTGACATGCGCACACAGTTAACTCAGTTAACTCACACTCTAAATATGGACTGCACTTAACTCTTCATCCATCAGTCGACTTAACTCAATGCTTTGTTATGTGACTCTCTAATTTTAGAGAACTCCTCATGTGGGAGTAATTACAATTTCTAACCATACCTTACAACTTATACGACTTGTATTTATGAAGAATTCTAATCATATTCCAAAAATTGAATTAAGAATGATTATATTTGATTTCATCTTGATCTAAGCGAAAATCTTACAACTTATGCGACTTGTATTTGTGAGGAAATGTAATCATATTCCAAACGTTGAGTTGATATAACTAAAATATTCCAATCATATTATATTGGTTGGTCAGTGCCAATTGTATCTCGATGATAATGTCTGGGCATGAAATGGTGACTTAATAACTGTGTTCCCGCCATTTTCAACTTGGAACATAACATTTTTGCGAGTGTGATTTGGTAACTGTGTTCACACTATTTCTTCGTGATTTTCAACTTGGCATGTCACATTTTCTTTGGTGGGGATGGATTTTGGTTCAATCATGATATAACCAGAAAAGAAGTATATGATATAAATACAGGGATCAATAAGTGTACAAAATTATTGAACATTTATGTTATGCCAAAATGGTTGCTAAACTTCCAAACCCTCATCTTTTTTCTTTTGCAATTTTAAACTCGAAATGTCACATTTTCGGTCGTGTGGATGGGTTTTGGTTCAATGATGATGTAACCTAGAGAATAAATATATGATACAAATGCAAATATAGATTGACAATCCTACAAAATTATTGAAGTTTTGTTTTAGCAAAAATAGGTAATGGGCACGTAGTAGTAAAATTCCAAATTATTATCACTACTAATCTTGAGTGGGTGATTAGTTTTATGATATGAAGGTGGTTTTTTGTTGAAATTGTAATTTCAACTGCCGTGACAGTGGAACAGTGCTGTGTAGCATTTATTTTTGAAAAACTGCCTGAGGATTCCTCGTTATTTCCGTTCTCTTCATTTTGCGATGCGATTGTGCGATGCGATCAAATCGGAGATCGCTATCGCACATTAACCTATTGCACCCCTTCTTTGCGCCGATTTCGATTTCGCGATGCGATCAAATCGCATTATTCAACGGTTATGGAAGCGGCGGCACATATTTTGTTATCGAGAGGACCTCCGTATGGCTGACAATGGCCGTATAACTGAATACAGATGCAGGGCTGATTGAAAGTGTTGGATGGACGAAGAAAAAAAGTCCATGTGAAGCATTTAATAAAATTAATTGAGGTCATAGAATGTTGGTAAATGTTTTTAATTTTAATGTTTTTCTATTACATGGGAGTATGGCATGTAAAATTGCATTATCTTGTTATATGTTTTTTTTGTTGTCTATTGAAAAAGGTAAGGAGAAGCATAGTAGTGGAAATGTGCAGTAGCGTGAGGGGAATGTTTTGTGTTGTTCATGGAGTAATGAAATTGTAGCACGCAACAGCGTGAAGAAATGTTTCTTTTGTTGTTCATTAAACTAAACTGTAATGTGATGCACATCAGCGCGAGGGTAATTTTGTTTTGTTAAGAGAACATGAAATGTAATGCGCAGTAGCGCGAGAGTAATGCAAGAAGTTGTTTTATGCACAACAGTGCAAAGATATTACAGCCTGAGTGCCATTGTGAAGAGCAGCACGAATGAAGAGATTTTTACACGGCAGTGTAAAATCTCAAAGCAGAGACAGAGTAAATTTATTTGTGTGGAATTGAAGCGTTCCCTGGTTGTAATCCCTCTGTTAAGAGGAATATGCTTTTGTAACAGCAGTTGTGAAATTCCTCTGTGTGAGGAAGATGCTTTTGTAACAGCAGTTGTGAAATCCGTCTCTGTGAGGAAGATGATTTATGTAACAGTTGGTTTCCTGTTAATGAATAGAAGTTTTTTTTTTGAGTTGCTGGAACTCTGTCTGCAGCAAAATAATTTTAGTTTCTGCTGTGTAAAGAAACAGAGCATTATTCTCTGTTGTTTTGTTTGGAATGATCAGAAATTCCAAACATGGTATCAAAGCTTGTCCAGGTTCTTTGAAGGTGTCAAAGAACCTGAAGGAAGGATTTCTTGCTGCAGCATCTTCTCCAGTAGAGTGAAGACTCAGTCAAGAAAGATTCAAGGTATTTCTCAAGCTAGTTTTTGTGTTACTGTTGAAGAAATAGTCAGTTATTTTAAATACAAAGTCAGGTATAGTTAAGAGTGCAAGAATAAGGGCAGAGAACACAAATGGCAAGGTCAAGGAAGAAAGTCTCCAATCCTCATAAGGATGTGTCTCCCTCTACTACCAAAATAGAAGACAATCGATTTGATGAGGCTCCAAGGCTAAATGGGAGCTTTAATATATGGGAAGCAAAAATGAGGACTTTCTTACAGTCTCAAGGGATTGAATTTTGGGAATCAGTGATTGATGATAGTAGGATGGATAGAGAATCCAAGGACTACAATGCAAAAGCGGCAAAGACAATCTTGAATGGGCTACCTGATTCTGTAAAGAAGAATCTAGGAAAATATTCATCAGCAAAGGATATATGGGACAGACTTCATGACCTTCACTCAAAAGGAGCACTGGCCATGACCATCAATCAAGAAGGATATCCTAAATCCATCATAGAAGATGAAGAGAATGAAAAGGACTTTGTAGAAGAACTCCTCGCTCGACTTATGACTGCCATGGAAGAGATTAACAATTTGAAAAAGGAAAATGAGGCACTTAAGAACATAGCTCCAGTTGGTAACCAAGATCAAATAAGGAAGAAAGTTGACCTCATCAAGCTTCAAGTACAAGAAAAGGATGAAGAGCTTGCCGAGCTTAAGAAGTAATTTCATCAAAGCAAAAGGAAGCATCATGAAGAAGTCGTATCCGTGACAAATCAATTGAATAAAGCAAAGAAGCAGGAACATACCTTGTCAAGTCAACTTGAACAAAGGCACAAGAGTGTGAACAAACTTGAAGAAGGGATTGGTCAGTACAAGGTAGAGGCCTCCTCCCTTAAGTCTCAATTACAAGAAGCCAGGAAACAGGGACAAGGAGTTGAGAAGAGAATGGAGAGCAGTCAAGCAAAGAATGAAGAAATCTTCAAAATGAAGTTAGATATCATCTCCCTTAATATAGTAGCAGCTGAAGCTACTTGTAGCAAGGAAGAAACTGAGGAACAACTTGCAAAGAAGAATAATGAGTGTGAAAGATTGGAAGAAGAGATTGTCCTCCTCAGAAAAAAGGTTGAAGGGATGAACAAAACCTTGAAGAGCTTTCAAGTCTTGGATGACATGCTCAGCTATCACAAATTTCCATCTGATAAATTAGGACTTAGGTATGCAGGTGAACCCTCAAACAAGAATGAAAATGCTTTAAGAAAAAGAGATGTGAAGAAGCCAGAAAGAAATGGTGATGCTCCCAGTTCTAGCAAAGGCAAGGAGAAAAATCAAGGCTACAATAGAATAAATCCTATTCCAAGAAGAAATCTTACTCCAAGTAGAAAACCAGCTCCAAAAGGAAATGTAGATGATGTCAAAGAGACAAGAGGCAATGGTTATCATCAAAGGATCTCAAGGCAGAAAGGCCTCAGCAGTACATCAAGGAAACCTCCATCTCCCAGGTACCAAAGTTCATTTTTTGGTTATTGTTATTCTTGTTCAAACTTTGGTCATATGGCAAAAAACTATAAATCATCTCATAGAGATAGATGTTATAGTCTCTGACAACCTCCAAGAAACAATTTTACAGGAAGAAATCATGAAATCTTATTCATGAACAATGTAGAATGCTTCAAGTGTCATAATATTGTTCATATGGCACGTGATTGTAACTTAACATGGGCTCTTACACAAGCTAGAACCATGCAAAAGAAGAAAGTTACACAAGTATGGAGAAGGAAGCAAATACAATCTGAAAGTCCCTTGAGCTCTCCCACCAATCTAAGTTTTTTTTTAGAAGACTCTGTCAAAAGGAGACGGTGCATACAGTTAGGGGGAGCCTGTAATTCTTGATCATTATCGCTGAAGCTATTAGTGAATGGGTCCTTTTGAAATCCTTGCTCAACTATATTGACAGTCATTCTTTGATGAAGATCATGTTTCAGGAGCTATTTCATGGGCTTCCAAAAAATAGCCTATTGTAGCATTGTCTACAGTAGAGGTAGAATATGTGGCAGCTACAGCAGCAACATGTCAAGCAGTTTGGATGAGAATGATGTTAAGGAGCTTATGCCAAGAGCAAGAAAAAGGAACTGTAATTTTAACCCAACAGTTGAAATTAAAGGGGAGTGTTGAAATTGTAATTTCAACCGCCGCGACAGTTGAACAGTGTCGTGCAACATTTATTTTTGAAAATCGCCTGAGGATTCCCCGTTATTTCTATTCTCTTCATTTTGCGATGCGATTGTGCATGTTAGGCCCCTATACTACTAGTGTAACCCCTTATTGTTATTAATACAACCCACTTATTATATTGATGTACCCATGTAGTGCCCATATTGTTACTATTGTGCCCCAT
>APFE030267122.1:0-10782 GCA_000404065.3 Pinus taeda | reverse complement strand
AATATAGCTGATGTGATAATAGACATGACACTGACAACCAGGGATGGCCGACTGAAAAATGAGTCAAGAGACACCGCAGAGAGGCCGACTCAGGCTAACTTCCCTTAAACAAAAGCACGACTCAATGTGACTATATGGCAGCATATGATGACTCTATACAAGTTTGTCATCCAGGAGGCACGAACGAACACTCCATATGATTGGAAGAGATAATGAATTGGGGGAGAACTGACTCAATAAAAAGGTTAAGGCGTACCTAAGTCAAACTAAATCCTGCCCAAATGGAGGAGACTTTGTTTTGAGTGCTTTGTTCAAGGGCGACATGACTGACTCTAGCTGCCAACAATAAATTGAAATACTGTTTCGTTCCTGCTCTTTTTTGAATATTTATTTTTTTTTTCTTTTTCTGTTAAGCTTGAAAAAGAATAAAAGAATGCTATGGTATAGTGGAAAGAACGAGTGTCGGTGAAACAGATGATCTAGTTCCTGGGAATGGAACATTCCTATGCTCAATGCCGGGAGGTGAAAACTGGTCAGTGACACTCAACGGTATGTTCCTTCCACGGGTCAAGGTGTGTCAAGTTGCAGAAGTCAAAGGTATGCAAGGTTGATTTTGCAGTTGTCATGGTCCAAACTTGGCTTAAACATGATTCCAAGTGAAGCCGGCTCTAGGCCAAAAGGTGCAAGTGGTCAACATGCAATGCAGTAGTACAACTCAACACAAAGGAGCCTCTAGGGTATAAGGCCAAAAGAATGAGTCTTCAATGCATAATTCATGGCGGGACTATAGAGGACATTGAGCCTACTCAAATTGGAGCAGCATGGGCAAACAATGTCAGTGAGGTGCTGACTATGATGCCCATGTAAAGGATGGATCTACCATCGTGTCATGATTTTCAAAATCGGCGAGTGAAGATGGCTTACGAACCATAACATGATGGGGTCGACCCTATGGCAGATGTATCAGCGAATGAAGGCTAGTATGCATAATGAAACAGAAAAATGGCGTCGCTAACCTATATGCTAGTGAGAAAACGATACCTGCCATGACAGGTCAGCAGTCATGGAACCGTCTCGAAATTGTCGAAAAAACGTCCAAAATGTCCTGAAAAACACACCATTCTCGACATTCCAAGCTCCCAAGTTAAAAGTCACATGAGGCCAAACAAAATAAAATTTTGAAAAAAAATTTCATTTCCAAAACTTATAAAAGGGATTTTGGACTCACCATTTTTACCATTTGAGTTGGAGAGCAAAGATTTGGAGCAAAAGGAGCAAACTTCCCGTATACCAAATTCGATCGTTCAAATTCTTCAAAAACCTCTAGGTAACTCTTATACTTAGCTTGCAATTGATTGTGACTAGTTTTAAGATTTTTAATTGATGTTTCACCGTTGAACTTTTGTCAAAAATTTCACCGTGGCATATACGCGGGTTGGTAACTTGAAACCTGCGTACACGTGGGCCCTATACACGACTGTGTGCATAGGAACCCGCGTATACGCCATGAACCAATCTTAAACAAAAACTAACAGTTGCAAATCATTTTTTTCTCAGAATGCCAGTCACTTGGCATGAAAGAGAGCACGCAGCTGTGGATAATGAAGTCATGAATGATCCTCAAGCTTTGGATGCCTTAGGGGGATGCGTTTGCTTAAATTCTTCAAACTGCCGAACATGAAAGAAAATGTACATCTGCTTGAGATGCTCATTGATTATTGGGACGTCGAGGAGGAAGCCTTCATGATTGATCAAATTCCACTGGAGGATATCTATTTCATCATGGGCCTTTCCCGAAGGGGAGAGGTAGTACATTCCCGGGCTAGGACACGGAGCAGTCTCACCATAGAGGACTACGTACAGATATATTGCCTAGGACATCCCAAGAAGGTTGGGAGCCAGATTTCTATCACACATGTGGCGAGTTTATCTCTGAGGATAATCCTATTCACCATAGCTTGAGTGAACGGATCATCCTCTCTGCATCAGGCATCACGGCTAACCATGAGCATGGCAGTTGACTGTCTCACTACTGTGTTCGATTGGTGTACTCCTATGCTAGCCAACATGAAGAGCCAGCTTACTTCTATCAAGAGGGGACAGACCAAGAACTTTGGGTACGAGATTATCCTGTGTACTTTCTTTTTCGAGAGGGTTCCCGCACTCCGCCCCAGGGTAGCAGTTTCCATCAGCACCCCACGCGATCCATGCATGGGCCGGTGGGCTGATCTGATGAAACGTGTGGAGGCTGGGGAGGTCCCAAGGACTGCTTTCGACGATGACTTCTTCACCTAGTGGGATCAGCAGATCATCGCAGTGGATGACTACCCCTATGTTGGGCTAGATTTCCAAGGAGATCCTGACTTAGCATTACCGCCGAAAGCAGCATGGCGCGAAATTGGTAAGAATTTTTTGATTTTATGATTTTTTGGATTTTTCAAATATAATGATGCATTTTGAAAAAGATTTTTGATGGGATTCAAATGACTAATATGATGATCATGTTCTATATATTGGGCCGGTACGACTAGATGGGTTCCCGCGGCATGGACTACGCGGTCGAGGAGCCGAAGAGGCAGCTGCTGAGACAGAACGAACTCTAAACAACGTCCAGTGACACTTGACGAGACTAAGCTGCTGAGTACCGATGGCTACGATAGAGGATCTTCCTAAGGATATGCAGCGTCATGTGGTTGGCATGCCACGTGACTGGGTTTGCACTTTTCGGCGTGTGGCCAATGCGATAGTTACCTACTTGTCCACTCATCCTGAGCCGAGGCATTAGATATGCTGGACATTATTATGGGCATTTGAGTCCCAATTTTGTATATTTATGGACAACATATGTACATTCTAGATGATGATATATATATATATAATATATATATATATTATATATATATATATATATATATATATATCGTATATATTATATATATATATATATATATATATATTATATATATATATATATATATATAGTTTGATTTTTGCTGCTTTGTTTTATTGTGATGAATGATTGATGTCCAGTCTAATGCTTGATTATCAATAGATAAGCTACCCAATTATGAGATTTGGGATGTGAAATAATTAATATAAACAAATGATCTTTGCAACAACCTCACCCTTAAATACTGGCGATATAAACATGGATCCCTTACCCGATAAATGTTGTTTAATTGTGACACTATCAATTGAAAATCCAGATAAACTACCAATGAGTCGATCTCATGAAAGATTGCCTCGGATAGTAAATTAATAACGGCAGTATACTCAAACATATTATTTGAAGCAGGACCAATGCATACGCCTCTTGATACCATCAATTGACCAGTTGGATAATAGAGTACCCAAGTTGCGGAAGCGATATTCCGAGTGTGCCGATTAGCACCATCGGTGAACCCAAAATAGACCAAATCATCCATCAACACCTGCCACAGCAGACCAAAAATTGTTGATATCAAAAAAATCTCAATGATATATGTACAAATATACATAATATACAAAGAAGCCATTGCCTAAATCCTACTTAAGAAAAGTACTTCTTTAGGTAGAGCCTGTTTCGGGGCTCCACCAGCTTGTTTCCCTCAAAATCGATTAACTCATAGGACCCTTTTTCTAAAACTCGTTTAATAATGAAAGGACCGTACCACATAGGCTTAAACTTGCCTACCCCCAAGTTGTCTTTATCTTGGTCATAGACCAAAACAAGGTCACCTTTAGAAAAGACTCGAGGATGGATAGATTTATCATACTGCATTTTGACCCTTTTCTTATGAGCCTCATTCATCGTGGCGGCATGTCGACGCTGCTCATCGAGATGTTCCAAGTGAAGGAGGCGCTCTTCGAGACTCGAAGTCTCTGGAAGGAGCTCTACAACAAACTTAAGAGATGGAATTTCACATTCAACCAGAAAGATAGATTCCTTCCCATAAACCAATTGAAAAGGTGTAAAACCAGTAGCAGTCTTCACAGAGGTCCGGTATGCCCAAAGACCCGAATACAACATAACGTGCCAATTGGACCGATTTTTGTCAATTGTCCATTGGAGGATCATATTAAGAGTTTTATTGACTGCCTCGACCTGTCCATTGGCCTAAGGCTAATAAGGAGACAAATTCTCTTGCCGGAAACCTAATTTAAGAGCCAATTTAGACATCAGTTGATTCTGGAAATGACTGCCATGATCAGTGACAATCTCTCTTGGGATACCAAATCTTGAGATAACCTAATTGAAAAGGAACAATGTTGCTGTGTCACTATCATTTTTATAAGTGGACATGGCCTCGGCCCACTTCGTAAAGTAGTCTACAGCCATAATAATGTACCTGTGATTCGCCGCTGAAGGCAGATTACAAGTTGCAAAATCAATACCCCACTTAGTAAAAGGACCGGCGGTGACAATGGGAAAAAGAGGAGCTGGATGAGCATGCATCTTGCGAGTAAATATTTGACGAGGGTGACAGTGTTTGACCACTTCCACATAGTCTTTAAAGAGTGAAGGCCAAAAACAGCCAGCACGTAAGATGCATAGGGCTATAGCAAGCCCCAATAGATGACCACCACAAGCTCCACTGTGGCAATCATTTAGCACTGACTCTGCTTCCTCCAAGGTTAAACAACGCCGAAGGATTGAATAACCTCTCGACAGTATAAGGTATCACCAATGATAACATAATTTTTAGCTAGGTGAGGTAATTTTCGACGTTCATCCTTGGAGAAAGTAGAGGGAAACTTCGAAGTCTGGAGATAAACAATGATATCTCCATACCAAGGGTCAAGTGAAGAGATGAGGAATAAATATTCGTCGGGAAAACATTCCTCATAAATAGTATCCTCTCCACAAGGCAGCTCAGAGATTAGCTCAGTGAAAACCATGTATTTCTTAGACTTAGCAGACAAGAACTCGAGATCAAATTGTTGCAAGATGACTATCCATCTATTATATTTGCCCCCAATCACTCGCCTACTGAGGACAAATTGAAATGGATTGACCGCCGCTAAGACAAAAGTTTTTCGCAGCAGGATATAATGATGGAGCTGGTGGACAGCATGGATAGCTGCCAAGGCCAACTTTTGAACCAGAGAATAGCGATGTTTAGGACCTATTAAGCCTCAACTCAAATAATAAATCACATGCTCGGTGAGAGCATTGTCCTCCTGAACGAGAACCATACCAATGGTTGATTCTGCTGCAGCGAGATATAAAAGGAAGTCTCTCCCATAATCCGGTGGACTCAAAAGCAGGGTAGAGACTAGTGCTTTTTTCAAAGCATCAAACGATCATTGCACAAAGTCGTCCCATACAAATGGAACTCCTTTCCGTAGTGAACACATGAACCCTTTAGTGATCTTGGCATAGTTCGCTATAAACCGCCTTAAGAAGTTACCTTTCCCTTGAAGACTTTGAATTTGTCGAATTGAGGACGGGGATGCAACTGAACTATTGCCTCAACCTTGAAGGGATCAACCTGAATCCCTTCATTTGACACAATGAACCCTAACAACCACCCAGACGTAATCGCGAAAATTCACTTGTTGGGATTCAACTGGATTTTATAAAAATGACATCACTCAAAAACCATTCGAAGGTGACTAGGGTGATTAGTTCTCTTTCGAGAACGAGCAGCGAGATCATCCAAGTATGCTTCGATGACATGCTTGATGTCGTGGAAAGCATATGACATGGCCCGCTGAAAGTGGCTTCCAGCATTTTTAAGACCAAAGGCATCTTTCTATATGCAAAGGTACCCTAGGGACATATGAGGGTTGTCTTAGTTGGTCTTCAAGACGATAGAAATTTGATTATAACCAGAAAAACATCCATGAAGGAAAAATCTCATTACCCACACACTTGTCAATAATCTGATCATGATGGCGTGGGGTTAATTATCTTTTGGGAGCCTTGTTTAGGTCCCTAAAACGATGCTACTCGGATTGTTCCTTGCTTTTTTCTACAGGGACTGGATTAGAAACCCAATCAGTAAGAGGAACAGGGTATATAAAACCCGCCTTTAGCAGCTTCTCCACTTCAGCTTTGATAGATGCTTCTTTCCTAGGGTTAACTAGCCGAAGCCTTTGACGAACTGGTTTGGCATTTTCATACATCTTGATCTCATATTGAACTATAGATGGGTCAATGCCAAGCATTTCTTCATAAGACCAAGCAAATACATCCCGAAATTCCTTGAACAGGTCAGTGTAAATTTGAATTTCTTCAGGGGAACACTCAATTCTGATGAAGAGATTCTCGATCATGTTAGGGTCCCTAGAGATGTTTATAGATGTTGTTTTTGAAATCACCGACATATTACCTTCAGCACGAACGTGTGCTGGAGCCAATGGATTTGACACTGTACAAACATCACTAGTACAGAGCTCGGAGAATCTAGATTCTACCTCCTGCAATGGAGGAAGAAAGTATGAACGTTGGTGTAAATATTCCCAAGGTCGATCTATACCCATCATTGCTTCGAGGATTGCTTCTTCAGAAGGTAAAACTAAATCTAAGCAGTCCAAGGGAGAGGTAGAATCAAAGCTCCAAGCCAGGGCCACATCGCCATCTAAATCCTCTTCGAAAATAGGATTATAATGGTCGTCTGCAGAGTTGACGATAAAATGATATCTAAGCTTAGCTACAGATATAGGAAATGCCATTCCATTCCCTTTTCCTTCAACTAATGTGGTCGTAGGTGAAGGCAAGGTCCAAGGGTCTGAAAATAACAAGTTCGGAAGAACTCTTCTCGAGGAGACTCCTTAGATGATGAAATGGCATTGATTTTAGCGAAAGGAGAGGGAAGATCAAAAGTACCCATCAACGAGGAATACATCCCTACTCCTAAATTCTCAGTAGGTGGATGAGGGTTATCCACTAAAGGAATAGTAGAGTCGGAGCTTGCTTGAGGATCGACTGGACAAAATCCAATTGATCAACCTTAACGATTTTCCCCTCATGAGGAAAGAAAATGACACGAAATAGAGTCGAAACAATGACGTCCATTTCGTATACCCAGTTCCTTCCTAAGAAGATATTATAGTCTAGGTTAGCATCTACAACTTCTACTTCAATATTAACAACCTTCCCCCCAACACATATAGGAAAGCCTGGGATAATCCCATGCGGCTTATGAGAATGGGCATCGAATGCAGTCAAGACGGTAGGTGAGGGAACAACTGAACGCGATCCAATAGACTTCCAGCATGACATCGACATGACACACGTGGAAGCCCCTTCATCAATAATGGTACGAAAAATGTTAATTTTCCAGTATGTAGACTTTATTTGAAAAGCCATATGACGAGGGAGTTGCTTTTTGACATTTAACATGTCGAAAGTGAGAACTAAAGAGTTAGTTGGATCGACTGCCCCAATCGTGGAAAATAAAGCACTTCTCTGAGTCGGACACGACTGGAGAACCTCTAAAGCGGACATGGTGCACGGACTCTGAGCCAGATCCTCAACAATAGAGTAATTCTGGGTGGCCCTAGCATTAGGATTAATAGTCGCTCTTTTAGTAGAACCTTTCGGTATCCGTGGTATAGTCTCAACAAGGGGTCGCTCAATATGAAGGTCGATATTTCCAGGAACACTCTCGTCCTTGGAAGTTTCGGCTTCACCATAATCATGTGACCGAGTAGTCACATGGACGTTAGAACCCATCATGAAAACATTCGATGATTTTTCCCCTTCCTGGTTGCGCCCTCCGGAGGTTCCAGGGTTTGAACTCGTGCCAACAAGAAGTTGCTACCCTTGGGGAAAAGGGTTGGTTAACACAGCTTGGGAACTAGAAGTCCCTTGCTGCCCTAACAAGAACTTAGCGTCTTCAATCTTGGGGCAAAGATGAGTTAAATGGTATCCACTGCACAACTTGCATGGAAACTTGACTTTCTTTTTAGACTCATTTCTACCACCACGAGCATTATTGTCGAATTTATTTGCATCAGGCTTCCCATCCTGGTTCTTTTTCTTACTTCGTCCTTTCTTTTTCCCATTGGAATTTTGATTTCCTTTGGGGTTATCAGATTGGTTGGCATTAATCGAAGATTTTTGGGAAGCCGAAGGGTTAGACGATGTGACTTGGTTGTTAGAAGCAGTTTGTAAAGACAACTGCTGCAATTGGTTCAACAAGTTCACGGCATTCGTGTCTACCAACCCAACAATACCATCCACGTGGGGACCTAGCTTCGACTTAGCTATGTCAACCTTAGACCCAGGAACATCTGGCAAGTATTTTTGTAGGATCCCAGACTGAGAGTAGATCAATTCTAATTGCTGGGCCCTAAAAATGGCTTTCTCTTCAGAATAGACTCCAGACATGGAGACATCCTTGGAGATCTCAGGTATTAAAGATTTCAAAAACCATTCGAGACGGTACTCCGAAGGAATTTCGGCTTTAATGAGCCTCTTTCTCCGTCTCCATTCCTGAATATGGTCAGAAATGTGAGTTGCCTTATCCTGACGAAAAGTGGCTAGTAGTTCGGTTCCGGCATCATACCGGACAGGAAACTGAAAATGATTTAAGAAAATATTGGCTAAGTCAGCGAAAGATGTAAAGCTGCCCCCAGACAACTCTATATACCATTTGGCCGCATTACCAGTCAAGGTGCATTGAAAGAGTCTCAACCTAATCGAGTCATTGATAAGGGAGTTGGATGAGCACCACAGATGGAATTTGGTTACATGGTTGCCTGGGTCCTCACCACTCTTCCCTTCGAATTTTGGAATGTCCGAAGGGAGTTTGGTTGGGACTGGAGGCTAGGCTGGATTGTACTTGATTGGATCGTTTGTTAACTTAATGAGATCTGGCAAGTTCAATGTTGCTAGAAACAGAAACCTAGGAGGACCTTGGGGATTCCTCCCAGACTGGTCGGAGCTCCCAAAGATTGACCTGGATTTTGGAAGGTACCAGGCTGCCCAAAGTTACCAGTAGAACCGGCTGAACCAAAATGCAAGCCTTGTTATCTAGCAAAATTTGGAGTTTGACCAACTCCGGCTGCATATCCACTATAACTAGCAAAGTTTCCTCCTAAAGGATTATAAGGAGTTGATAACCCCTGATACAGATTCCAAGCCAAATTTAAGGGAGGAATACTTTTAAACGAGCTAACTGTGGTGTACGACCTATTCCTGTGTTGGCCGAAAAAAGGACTCCCAGTTCCCACGCCACTAACCCCAGGGTTAGTCCGACCTTGGAAAGGATTTTTGCTTTGTCCTATAGAAGAAAAAGGCATGGGTCCTATCATCAGGTTGGAATGTGGTATATGACCACTTCCGAAAGGAAAACCCTAGAATGAATTTGATCCACTCATCATGGACGTGGTGGCACCGAATGGAACTGAAGGAATACCCTGTGAATGGGCACCAAATGGGAAGAATCCAGAACCAAAAGCATTGGTTTGGGAATTTCCACTCCTGGATAGAATGGAGGTAGACCCAACTAAAGACGTGCTAGAAATAGACCCGAATAAAGAAGCGGAGGGGATGGAAATAGTTCCTCCCCCTTGTACAGATATTGGAATCTGCAGAGTCGTAGCACTTGTAGAAGCCATGCTTCCAGTAGTGGTCATTGATGGTAAGCGCGTAGCGTAACCTAGAATTGACAGTCAATGCGTTGGAGTCCCAACGTATTGTAATACGTCTGGATGACTAGACTATAGGGGAGAATTTGGAGCCGCTAACGACTCTGAGAGTTCTTCTACCTCTATGTTATTCTCCGCTTGTAAGCGAACTCGAGAAAGAACTAGAGTGTTCCTCTCTTGTTCCGCGGAAGTGCCAGGCCTTGCTTGAATACTAATTCCCCCAAGAGGAGGATCAATCCCTGATGTGTCAACTGTCGTGGGACGAAACCCACTAGTAGAATTACCTCTGTGCCTTCTAGGAGAAGGCTCTAAACTTGGTGGTGAAAGACCACGAAGTCTTCGAGATCGTCTAGGAGATCAGTCAGCCACTTTGAATTTCTTGTTAAGATCTAACTAAAGACTCAAAAAATTGAAAGCTAGGCCAACTAAGAGCACAGAGCACACACTATAAAGTCCCTAAAGATAATAGCGAGTCAAACAACTTCCATGTATTTCCGCTCCGGGTGATTAAGACTAGACACCAAAATACGAGAAAGTGAATTAAGGGGCCTTCCGAAGATAGTTTGGGATTATGAGGGCCCAGTCCTATCAGTGAAGGTAACAAAGGAAGTTATGCTGACCTCCTAACAACAGCCTGCACCAGTGCAAGCCCCCAAGCTTCGCAAGGGTGCCCTCCAGTAGTACTATCGAGAGTGATGCAACGTCGACCTCAGATGCTATGGGATTCCCCTCCGCAGCCACCTATGTAGATCCATAGGAGTAGCAACTATGGATACCAACTCGTCGCAGAAGCCAGGCGGAATAGTCGTGAGGTAAGTTCAGACAAGTAGGAGAGGGGGTATCTCTCTTCCCTGTCTTCATAGACCCTCGTGCTTAACTCCCAGATCTGGAGCTTTCCTGGTCTTCCTAACGTTATTGGATTTTCACTCGTTATTCAGACTCCTACGTTTGATGTTTAAATGGCCTTGGAGAGTTAACTCTCCACTCGCCTAATCCAAGGCCCTAAAATCCTAAAACTTGTTGGTGTATCTAACTTAAAAGAAAAAAAAAATAGTGAATTTTAGTTAGCGCTTGATTTTAAAATAGGTTGTTCTTTAAGTCACGGGATAACGGAAGTGAAACTAGTGGTGTTTTTGACACAAAAGAAATTAATAAAAACCTAACTACATGCACATGCACTTGTTTTCGTTTTTCGATGAAGAG
>APFE030267120.1:0-13149 GCA_000404065.3 Pinus taeda | reverse complement strand
GTGGATTAATGCTCTCACACTAGACAACAACTTCTCAATCTAAGGTTGCAATGAGACTCCAGAATAATAAAATCACATTGAACTCTTGACCACGAAGAAAATCACTTGGGGACGACTTCTCAAGCTCGATCTTGAAACCATTCCTAGGCGTTTTAATATTGATAACATAAGTCGATTAGAGTCTCAAGCGTTTGTGATGAGAGAGGCATTTGGTCGACTTGCGATGAGAGAGGTGTTTGGATATGCTATTGCAAAGATAGATGAGATGGTTTCCTTTGGTGATAACTTCTGTTGACCGTTGAGGGCAAGACTCACAATAGTAGAAGCATCTATAACTCGAATATTAATGGAATTTTAACCAGAGCGATACTATGCACACTCAGTAATAGTAGAAAATTTAGCACCATTGTTGGTCTTGTTTTAACAAGAATGGAGATATATACAAGTGCCTAGATGCGAAAACAGGGCTGAGACCTCAAGAATGGATAATGAACCTACTGAAATGCGGATGACTTGAGATAAACCTGTTGAAATTAAGATAACTTGGACTGATTTAGTACCGAGATTGTCTGCACCACAGGGTCTATATATTTGTTGGGGAATCTGATCTATGGCACCGTCTAATCCATTCATAACACTATTCTCAACCAAACGAATAGTGCACATTAAATGAATGAGAGATTAAACTGTAAGATACGTTTAGCCACAGCCACCTCGTGAAACGATCACAGACTTAGACCGGCTCAATCACACGAGCTCTAAATCGTTCATTCGCGCCACTTGACGAACAATAGCCGCCCTACTGGATTGATCGAGTGCGTTCTTTATCGCGCGCCGGAAAGATGCTCGGTTTCTTGCAAGGAAATATATCACACTGAGATTGAAACGATCACACTCTTCTGACGAGAGAGGGTCAGACCCTCTGCGGCTTCTTTACTCAATTCCTGCAAACGATTCCGCTGCCACCACCGTGGAGTAGATGGGCTCTGATGACCTTCTTCAAGCACGGAGTTGTCCTTCACACAGGAGTTATGTTAAAAATGTACAAGCATAGAACTCAACGCATTTTCTGCATACCAGTTACTGAATTTTCAGTCTTCAACCATGGCTCGACTAACAGTCCTTCAACGGTAATACGCACCCTTCTCTGCACACTATCACAGTTCCAACGATACCACCCGTTCACTGCATCCGTTCAATGTAGGCAATGGGAGCAGTGTAACAGTAGGAAGGCAGGAGTATTAACTGTGAGGAGGAGTTACGATATAACATAGGAGTTATATGTATGTCAGAGTATACGTTATAAGCAGGAGAAAAGTATGGTATGGCGGGTTGGTAACCGACAGTCGGGCAATTTGTTTCAATACAAATAGAACTAGTGGATATATGTTATAACCAGACCCTCAGAGACCAAATGAACATCTCCACATTCAAATTATTCAACGCTTCAAATGGTTATTCAACACAGGTTCAATGCAAAAGAAGCACATATAAATGGTGATACCCACACACTTAAATGTTTGTATTCCCTTTTACCAATATATGCATGGACTTCAATCCCAATGCACAGAGGTTGTGCACACTTCAATGCATAACCAACTCCAATACAACTTCATTTCTTCAACACATATAATCCAATGCACATATGCGAATAAGGGACATTTCAATGTATAACCAACTCCAATACAATGCACATATAATCCATGCCAAAGATAAATTAATTGTTCAATCACGCAATACATTCATCTAAGAGACCATCATACGCACTGTGTATATACTCACTGTTCAAACATAATACCTTCATCGTAGAAAATAGAGAGTAGAAGAGTAATGGTAAGGAACCAGATGTATCACAAATGAACGCATATGAACCAGTGTACATTTTTACACTGCAATAATGTATGCACATACCATTCAACGCACATATAGCATGAACCAGCCCAACGACGCACCAGTTCTATCCTGCTCTGAATGCTGACAGCACTGTAGGAGGAGGTATTTGATGGGAATACCAAGTGTTACCCATTATCACACAAAGCGCGGATTATTACGACAGAGCAGATTCAGAATGGCAGAGAGAGGCCAAAAATGGCGCTGGAGAAATGACAGGTTGCAGCTAAAATTTAGCTAAGAAAATATTCCTGAAATGATCTGCACATAAGGGCCATAAAACAAATGGCTCAAAATAATTATGCAGGGCAGGAATACGCCTGCTCTGGTACCATGTTAAACACACATGGGGAGCGAGAGAAATATGAAAGATAAATCATGAGAGTCCAATTTTTATTAACAAATGATTTACATTTATAGTACAATATGTGACCGTTGGGTTTCACATCCCAAGGTCTCTTGGACTACTTTGTCTATTCAGCTTCCACACTAACCCATTGAGGATTAGGTGTCCAACAACAAGTGTGGGGAGGCTGAAAGAAGAGGGTGAGTCACTCTCATTTACTGCTCAGATCAGTATATCAGTCTTTTGGAGACGATAAGTTCTCTTAGTGGGAAGGCGTGATCCAAAAATGGATCCTGGATAATACTCTAAGTCTAAAAGACTTCATATAAGAGGTAAAAGGTGCCAAACGGCACAAATCCTTTGTAAATCAGAGGAAAATGAAAGTCAGACATCTCTCGGAAATAGTCTCATTACAAAGATCTCCTCATTTTGAATCCAACATAACTTGAATGGACGAAAATAGACTTTAGATGGAGAAGTTATCACAAAAAGAAGTTCCCCTTTGTTCTATGGGAAAAGAGGCAAAGATCCTTTAAAAATGGCCTAAAAGGCTATTTGAGGAAATCACATTGCATAAGGCCAAGAGGAGGACTTAAGGTTGGGCGAAAAGGACCCTCGATCAACGATCTCCGATGATCAGATCGGCGGATCAGGTTGGAGGCAGACATATGTACCCATAAGACAAAGGCCCTGGGCCGATGCGATAGTGCGATTGTGATATCAACGGATCGACACACCCAAAGGGGAAGCCCCCGGGCAGTTGCGACTTGCGATTGCTATCAGGACCGAACCCGATGGGGTTTAAAAGACCGATTTCATAAAATTTCAAATCCAGGAATTCAAATTTTCCTTTGTATTTCCCGTTGAATGGATTTTTGGCCATTGGCCATGCCGCCGAAGCGATTGCGATATGCAATGGAAGGCGGACCCGATAGGGATTTTAGGGGCGATTCCATGGACTTTCACGTCCGGATTTCGCTCTCAATAGTGTTTTTCCTGTTTATTTCCATTTCAAGCCTAAAATGCAGTATTTCATGGATTTTCGCTTGAAAGGAGGCCGCCGATTCATTTTCCATGGGAAAACGACCATCATTCCCTGTGCCACACTACAGGCGGGCGTTTTTGCAACAGGGATGCGTTTTGAAGCGCGAAAAGGTAGAGCTGAGAAGAGGAATGATTCCTCATGATCACGGCTGACAGAGGAACAACTGAGGAAGCCGAAAAGCTAGAAATACCTTGAAGAAAGCCCGAGAGTTGAATCACACAGTGTGGTTGGCAGGAGTTGGGGTTGTTGTTGGAGTTGTTGCTAAAAGTGAAGCCAAAGCAGGAAGCTAAGGCATAAGAGAGCAGCGCAAAAAGGCAGCAGCCAAACAAGCAACGCAGAAAGCAAAAGTTGAAGCGCACGCAGCTGAGAGAGTCACTTGGGAGTTCAAGTGGAAAGCCAGAGGGTTATAACTGACAGAGAGCCAAAGAAGCCAGAGCCGAAGAGCCAGACCCAGAGTCAGAGCCAAGAGCTAGAACCAAGAGCCAAGAGCCAGAGCCAAGAGCCAGAGCTTCAAGAGCCAGGGAATGACATGGTGTCTGAACCGACTGTTTCTGTGTAAAACAGTAGGAGTTGAGCCAAGAGCTTGTAAAAAGGACTTGTACCATAATCCCAGAGAGCCTAGTTGAGTTGACTAGAGCTCACGAAGACATAGCCCAAGAGTTGTGGGTACACTCCAAATTAATATTATTGTTCATGTGTTTGTTTTATTGCTGCATTGTTTCTGCTGCTTTATTTATTGTTATATGTACTTATATATCAGTTTGAGCACATCAACTTACAACACAACAATAGAGTTTAAGGCATATAATCAGTTAAAAACCAATACCAACATACACCTATATTTTCAAGCATTTTTTAGTTCCGCATTGGTTAATCAATAAGACTTGGGAATATTTAAGCTTTGGAAATGGGAGAGGTTCTTGTAAGTTAGACAAGAAGCCTAAGTGCCCCATTTTCAGATCAACTGGAGATTATTTCTGCATTGAAAACAAGAAATGGGAAATTGTAGGGCCTCAATTTGATTGTGCTCCCATTTATGATACCAACAAAGAGGACGAGGCTGAGATGGGTTTTCCCTTTCTCTCAGGCATTACTTATGATGACATACCCATCAATACATGTGGGAAGGAGAATTGTTATTTTCCCTTCCATGAAGAAGGGCAATTGGAGGTAATCGATTCTCCTTTTAGGGAAAACCTAGTCTTTGATACTAATTATGAGGAAATCAATAAGGCTCCTACCTATGATTCTGTATTCAAATCACTTGAGCTTTTAAATTATGATTTTGGGGAAGAAAAATCTGTTGAATATGACACTTCGCCCTCCCCTTTTCCTTTTCCTCTTGTTTATCACTTTGAGTCATTCTCAAGCAATTCCCTCACCCCTTGTCATATGATCTCAAGTGACCATGAGACCTTTCCCTCTTCCGAGTATAGTGTCAAGGAAGAGCCCCTCATTGAATATACTTTATCTCCTTTGGCACACCCTCACAATTATGATCACTCTATAGCCTCCCCTCTCCAATGTGACCATCACTGTGATCAACCTATTTGATGCACTCCTTCTTTCCCTCACCCTTTGTTCCCCTCTCATCACAACCTTGTGGCATTTATAAAGCATAATATTATAAACAATGATTGTGATAGGTTTGTGATCATTCATTCCACCATTGTGTACTTAGAAGGAAAGCTTGACACTTCTAGATACTATAATACTATTATTATAATGAAATTCCAGTCACCCTTTCCTAGGTGGCATTCAATCATGCCACTTCACATCTCTCTCTCCTTGATGGAAAATTGAACTCTCATCCAATGATACATTACTCTCTCTTCCTCTCTCTCTTTTATGCTCTTACACACCTCTTACACTCTCTTACACACTTCAATGACTTGTCATAAAAACATTCCTCTTACACCTCTTTAATGCACACGGTTACACTTCTCCTTAATGGCTCGAATTCTAAGACATGTGTACTCCCTCTTGATGGCATGAGTTACTAAAGCAAGTGTACCTCCTTTGTGGCATAAGTTACACTCCTATTTTGTCATATGTAACTCCTCCTCAAGGCATGCGAGTTACTCCCTCATGAATTCAACCTCCTTGTCTTCTTATATATGCCTCTCATCCTCTTTATTACTGATTTGTGCATTGTGAAAGGAGAGTACGAACTTGAGAAAGAGAGAGATAGAGAGACTAGAGAAGAATTGTGTGTGAGAGAGAAAGAGAGAAAGTCTTAAAGAGTAAGAGCAGATCTTGGTGAGCTAAAGTAATTCAGAGTTTGCATCAACTACTGCTAACAAAGATCTTCTTCAGATTTGGGTGAATTTTTTTTTTCTCTCACTGTATTATGTACCTTTGCTGAACAATTGATTTTTAATAGAGGAAGAATCTGGTTGGGTTTTCCCCTTGTGAGTTTTTCCCTGGTCATTGGACCTAAGTTTGCTGTGTCTACTTGTGTTCTTGGCTATCTTCTATTTTGCATATGGTTTATATCGTGTACGTTCTATCTACAATTGCTTAATTAATATTGTAGAAGAAAGAAGTTTTGGAATAAGTAACTGTTGTAGCATAAAACTTCAAAATTTCAACATAGTATCAGAGCTTTGGTGAAGACAAGCTCAAGAAGGAAAACTCCATTTCTAGCTCTCTTTCTGCTGGAATATCTCTTGTTGTCAGCTAGATTTCCAACTCTCTTTTTGCTGGAATATCTCTTGTTGTCCGCTCAATTTCCAACTCTCATTCTACTAAAATATATCTTGTTGTCCGCTCCATTTGCAACTCTCTTTCTACTGAAATATCTCTTGTTCTTCCCTCTACTTGCTGCTCATTTTCTGCTGAAATTTCTCTTCCCTTTTGCTGCTGAAATATCTCATTTACAGCTGAAATATCTCTTGCTATCCTTTTCTACTTGCTATTGAAATTTTTGTGTAGATCAATATGTCTTCCTCTTACTTTAAGAATGAAGAGAAGTTGGTTGATGCTTCAAATTTCTTCCCTTGGAAACCAAAATTGGATATTACTCTTAAGGAACATGATGTTCTACAAAATGTTGAAGGAGAGGTAGTAGAACTAGCTGAAAAATCCAATGTTGCTATCAAGGCTAGCTACAAGAAAGAAGAAGTCAAGGCTAAAAAGATTATCCTTGACTCTCTTGGAGACCATTTCATCATTTATGTATCCAATGTGAAGAAAGACAAAAAAATGTATGACAAGTTGATTGGAATGTATCAAGTGAACAACTTGAGTCAAATTCTTGCTCTGAATAATCAATTCAAGGATGTTAAGATGAACAGAGGAGAAACTATTCAAGCATACTTCATGAGGATATCAAAAATCAAAGATTAGTTGTCAACTTCTGATGAAGTTGTTTCTGATAAAGGATGGGTATTGATTACGCTTGGAGGTCTTCCTTCTTCTTAGGAAACTTTTATTACAACCATTAGTAATAATGACAAGTTTCTTATATTTGATGAGCTCTTGGGAAAGTGCAATCAAGAAGAGCCTAGAATGATTTCCAGAGGAAGAATTTCCAAGCATGAGGTGGGAGAACCTACTACCTTTGTTGTCCAAGGCAAGAAGAAGAAAGGAAGAAGATGCCATCACTAGCCGAAGAAGCTTGCTCCCATCAATTCCTCCAGATGGAGAAGAGACTTATCAAAAGTCAAATACTACAACTACCATAAGAATGGCCACTATGCCTGTGATTGTCCAAAAAATAGAAAAGCACCAAGATCCAACTTCAATAATCTCTCAATCAAATCTGATTATAGAAGAAGAAGAGAAGCTCATTCTTCTCGCAAAGAGAGTATCTGTTCTTTAAGGAACCCAAGGTATGATAACAATGTAGCTGAAACAAAATCATAATACTTTCTTGTTTCTGCTCTATCTAGTTCCTCTCCTGCAGATTCTTGTGACAACTGGGTGGTTGATGATGGTGTCTCAAGGTACTTTACTGGCTATAAGGAAGTGCTCTCTAATCTGGTTGAGAGGGAGACTGATTTGAAAATCATTCTTGGAGACAACTCTACATATCCTATAAAGGGATTTGGTTCTATTTCCTTCCATCTGGGTCATGGTAAAACCTTATCTCTTTAAGAAGTTTTGTATGTACTTGGTTTGAAAAAGGATCTTGCTTCTATTTCTGATTTAGAAGATAAAGGAATGTGAGTTGCTTTTATAAATAGTAAAGTTCTTACTTGGTCGATAAGATCCAACAGGAGAGATGTCTTCACTCTGGGATCAAGATTTGAAGGTATGTATAAAGTGACTGGAAGACTAATGCATGCATTGATCCATAGCAGCAATCATCAAAGTGAACTTTGGCACTGAAGGTTTGCTCATTTGCACTACAAAGCATTACCTCATGTGAGAAAGATGGCTTCCAAAATGTCGGAGATCATATTTCATCATGATGGTGTTTGTCCAAGGGTGCACAAGTGGAAAGCAAGTGAAGGGATCATTCCCTTCAAGAAAAAGCAGAACCAATCAAGTATTGCATCTTGTACAATCTGATTTATAATGTGTTTGTCCATGATATATTAGTATTAATAATGGCACATCAATTCAATAGTTACTTTTATTATGCGCTCAATTGATAACACATATGAGGGTGCTCCTCAAGTTATCACCAGACCTCCTCAAGCTCTCAGTTATCAACAATTATGTGTCTAATCTGAGTTGAACATGCAGTGTGTAGTCATTGAGGGAGTTGAATTATTGTTTTGGGCAGCATGCATATCCACATATCCATAAATCTAGCATAAGAGAGCACTATTCAGGGAGGACATGAGGTCCATTTAATGATGGGTAGGAAATTGTAATGGGGGTTGGATTTACAAGGAGTTGATCTCTATTTCTGAGAAAAAAATCCATTTTACTTTTAATAGCCCAAAGGCCCAAACAATGAAAAATACTAGCATTTTGGTCCACATTCTCTTTGCATCTTAAGTATTGATGTTGTTGTTAACACTTGCATCTCTCTCATTCAATCTAGCCAGTCAATCTAATTATGTTTTGTGGGTTTATCTCATGACCTAGAGAAAACATCATAAGCCCCAGTTGATGCTCTCGACCCTGAGGGTTTATAACTTTATAGAGTAGATGTTTCTTCCTTCATTAGATTTTGGGTACCTAGTTTAGTTGGTGTGAAACCAACATCGGTAGCATGGATTAGGACATATCATTGCGGTGAGATTCATCCAACACTATTTTATGCATTTAGATTACAATCTACAACTATTATGCAATTAGAATTAAAAAGCAGTACTTCCCTTTCCAAACAAGGACTATAGGGATGCTTCCTCCTACAATGGGGCGGGGTCCTTGTTCAACCTTATTTTGTTATAATTCCCAAGTTCTATAAAAGTTGTAGTTATAGAAATCACTAACAAAAGTTGAGCTATACTTTGCTCCAGATATTTTGTAGGTGTATCTTTTTGGAAACAAGTAACAACTAGAAGGTGATAGTAATACAAGATATGTAGGAATGTTGGAATGATAGTATATAGTCTAATCAACAAACTTACATGTAAGGTCAAGGCATTCTAACTTCTTATGTATATCTAACAAAACTTGCTTCTAGTTCTGTTGATTTCTATAGCAAAGTATAGAACCTACAACCTACCTACCCTCAATGAACTAATAAGTAACCTAGGTGAATTCAACCTTCCATTTGTTTATCAACACTTAGTTAATGAAGAGATCTCATGGATAAACACAACAAGCTTCAAAAGGCCCTATTTTAAATCAAATTATCAAACCATCCATCTCCTTGTCAACCCTTAGCTAATGAAGAGTCATCATTAGGGGTAAATACTTCATTAATAAAGGCTTATTAGGCTTTGAAGGTGTCGATGTTCATAGCTTGGGAAGGTACATCTGCATAGGCCTAAGTATCTAGGTGTGTAGAAGTTGCCTAATACATCCTTAACCATAGCAATTACTTTATTACTTAAAGTAATTTTTTCATAAGACAAAAGTGAATTAATCTAGTAAAATAAATGCAAAGGTTTTTGCATTAGTAAATTAGATGAATCTCAACAGTGGTTCTGAAGTGAGGTGAGATCTAATCTCAACCATCACTCACTTTGGAGATTGGGTTTGTGGATTTGGTCATAATTCAAAGCTATAAAAAAAACGCTAGGCCAAGGGAGAAGACACACAAGACATATTGAGTACAATACACAGTGAAAGTGAGATCTCAGTGGTTGGGTGGAGAAGTATTTTTATTGTAGTGTGTTGGGTTCAACAAAGGTGCAAAGAGCAGCAAGGGAGATCCAAATCAGCCAAACAGATCGAAAGACAGATCTAGGGCTTGATCAACTGGAACAAAACCGAGCTTATTGTTGTATATGCAATTTCATTAGAGGCCCATTCTCCCAGTAAGGGAGCCCAAGTAGGTTTTGAGTTATTAATGAATAAATAATTTGATTGGGCAGAAATGTTTGTGCATGCATGATTGAGATTGGTTGTGTTATTTGCTGCTGTTGAATATTTTTATTTGTGTTAAGATCCTAGTCATGCTTTTATTTAGAAGATTTCAAATAATCTTCCAGGAAATAAGTTAGTCAAGTTGCTGGGTTCAGAGGTTAACAAAAAGACCCTCATATCATGGGTGAATACTTTGAGAAATAAAGCCTTAAATGGTCCTATAAGGGTTGATAAGATCAACCCTGTTTAGAACCTTATTTTGGAAATATTGACCTTTTATGGGACCCCTTTGTTAGAGAAGGGTTAATGAGGGAGGGCTTGAAAGGTTTTCATGGGCATTGGGGGTAAATAATTTGTTACAGCAATGGGATCAACCTAGAACAAAGTATTGCCTTGCTGTAACGTTCAGAATAACCTACATGTGAATAGCAAGTAGAAAACACAGGTGCTAAGCTGTGCTGCCAACTTACTGATGAAAGACTAAGATAACTCCCAGCAAATGGAAGAACCTGTTAGTGCTAGTAATCATCCCAACGGAAATACCGATTAAGTGGTGTACACAAAGCGAAGGCCATCCTTTTCACTATGCTATTCTGACATGTCACTTGCGAAATAAGTGAGATATGGCAAATAAACGGTGTCTTAGAATTACTTTATGACTATAAAAGAGCCTTCTGTTTGACAAAAACCCCCTGTGCTCAGGTAAAACCAAGACTGTGGAAAAAGGTTGTCATAGTGGAGACAAAGCCCAACTGCCTTTTTGGGGGACAAGGGAGCCCCGGTTGTGAGGGGCGCCCGGCCTAAACAAAATTTAGCATCTTCTTAGAGAAGCTTGAAACTTACTTTAGGAAGGTCTTTCTATATAATTTTCTTTTTATGCGATAATTGTGTTATTTTAATTTAGCTGGATATATCATCTACACGAAAGTGGCCCTGAGAATTGCAAATTCCCAACCACGTTTCTAAGTCAAAAAATTCAGCGACATGTAATTATCAAGCAGAAAAATAAATTTGAACATTTCTGCTTCTCATCGTGCGATTTCTATTGGATACACTGAAAAGCAATAGAGTTAGTGTAAAAGGCCAAACAACTTGCCAAATGCGCGTAGTTAAATCTGAAATCGTTACACAATGGCCGTTGATCCGTCCCAAAAAATAAGAGAGGAAACAAATCAGAACAGTGCGAATGAAAAATAAAGTACCTCCGGCGGTTCCAAATGCCCACACCCAAAGGATTCTGACACCACCGCTCCCCCCGAACATTATTGAGGCTGCAAAAGAGAATTGACCCAAATGCTCTAAACCTTTGCTGTAGTCTGAAATGTCAAGTTGGTGCGTCTATCCCCGTATTCATATATATATATACCCCCACATATCCCTTACAAACACATTTGCTTCATGTACCAAATATAGGTCCTAATGTAACTATATGCTTTAAAAGTTGATTAAACATTTATGTCAACATTTATATCATAAAATAGGATTAATAAATATAAACCTTCCAATTTTTTCTATAAACCCGCTTGCCTTTTGGCCATTGGGACATTGTGAGTGACACGGGTGCATGGCAATGGCAGCCTCCTATACCAACTTCAGTGTTTCAGGTATATCAGCTGGATTCCACTCAACCATTGTACCCATTTCGTCAAGGCAGAGCCGTAACTGGAGCCCTGCTACGAGGGCACAACCTTTCTGCCAGACAGTATCCAGATCCATAAGATGCAGTGCCAATACAAATCTGCCAAACCCCACATTGAAGACATGTAGGAATTGCAAAAAACAGTTTGACCCATTGCAGAACAACCCTCGTGCATGCTGTTACCATACTGCACACTTCGGAGGTAAGCTCTGCGTCCATATGTGTATTCAATTTAGTTTGTGCTTATGGATATTGGTTGCACTGGTTCTTAATTGGAGGCATGAGATTGTTTTCTGATTATAGGGATTCTTTTATTGTTAAAGAATAGAATTTGATATAGCAGAGATGGTCTCCTTCCTTCTGAAGACCACAGGTGTTGAAATCTTATTGTAGTGATCAAACGTGAAGCCCATATATGACTTGTTTGTCCATCCACACGCTCAATTCTGTGTTTTTTTTTCTCTTTTTGATTGTGTTAATGAAGCGCCCTTTTTCTAGATGTTGGGAATTATGGAACTCCGTGTTGTGTACACTGGGTATTACAACCGCATAAACATCGTCTTTTTTCTGCTCTATCTGGCAAGATATGCCCACTGAAACTCGAATCCGAGTCTTCGCCGTGGTAGACACCCCCACTTACCAGTAGATCACAGTCCCTCGGACTTGGTTCGTATACTAACTTGAGATTGCTTTCTAATCTTCTATGACTCGGAAAATAACTATGCTTCAAGTCAATTATCTTACGAAGACAATTCAGGAGTTGGGCGTCGACCTTCTTATTTTGCCAAATGCTAAGTTGTGTGGCCCCATGACAACCAACTTGTTGGGTAACTAACTTTGAAACACTGAACAGCCCATTGGACTAGACCGAACAGTGGACGTTTCGCATCGGAAGGCATTTGCCAACCAACATAGGGACCCTGCCCAGGTTAGAAACTCGTTTTACTTGTAAAGTGAGGCTTGTGGGCGGTTGCGCTAGGTTCAGGAGTATAATGGGACAATGGGAGTCCCGCTGACTCGATCCCGGATCTCCTTGGTGACTGGTGGACGGTGGACCACTGGTGGTAGGTGTACCGATTCTCCTGATTTAAAAAAAAAAACAAAAAAACTAAAAACTAAAACTTTGAAACACTGAACATTTGCTACTCAGGCCTGGTGATGGCTTGGTAAGTAGAACTTCCCATATAACGCTTAAAGGATGAAACTCAAATCCGCTATGCTAAAATGAAAATATCCATCCCTTTCAAGTTTACTATCTAGTTGAGGGGCAAGACAAGGAAAAACCGTTTAATATACTATGCCAGTGATAGCTTGAAACTCCAGAAATGTCAGAAGTTTGAAATTTCAACCTCTTCACCTCGATACAAGAAATATCTGCAAATATTCAACTTCAGACTTGCAGAGTTTGTTAGCATGTGCACAAAGAAAAAGCCAAAGAAATACATCTAGGGTGACACCAGTGCAGACTTGAGTGGAGAGATACTGACTCACTGAACAAAATGAAAGTTAAAATATGGTTTTAAAGTTTCAATCGTTGTTTTAATTCTAGGAAGATAGCAAACAATGCCAACTTTTCTATAATTTGCATCAATGATTTGACTGATGCAACAAACCTCAGGCATTTTGGTACGTGGAGGTTCAGGGTAAACAATGTTGAACCTTTCTGAAAGACTTGTATACCATGTAACCTAAGTCACCTGACACAGGGATTCGAGTGTCGGATTTGGACACGTTGACCCCCCAGAACAGGACACGTAGGATTCGTTATATATTATTTTATTAAAAAGATATATATAT